>VZTL01060001.1:0-12132 GCA_013400535.1 Scopus umbretta
ACAAGCATGTTACCTCAGAAAAAGGGTAAAGATTTAGAAGTCCAGGGTCAGAGTTTGCAGTTCTCTTGCTCTCCTTGTTCCTACAGACAATCTCTAGGGAAAGAAGAGTGGCCAGGCTTGCTTCCTTTTGCCTGATGGGAGTGATTTCAGAGCAGGGCCGTCTGATGTGCCCAAGGAGGGGAAGGCAGATCTGACTGAAAATGTCTTGAAGTAGCTGGAAAGGAATATCTGGGGAGTTGGTTGGAGAGGCCTGTTGGAGGCGACTTACTGAAGCACAGGCGTACTGCCGGAGGGAAGGGCTGCACCAGTCACCGCTCTTCAGGATGGAGCCTAGATCTGAACTGGAAAGGAAGCAGGAGACATTGAACGTTTTCCATTAAATGTCTGATGAGAAAAGGGCTTGGTAGGCTGCAAAGGGCTCAGGTTCTTTTGGTGAAGCTTTTGGGACATGGTATTTTAGCGCTAGCATAATCTCTCCCGGGCAGCGCGGATACCAGTTCCCAGGGGTGCCTACCTGCTTTCAGGCGAGCAGTACGTTGGAGCTGTGAAAGAAGAAAGAAATGTATGACACTAATATTGTAGTCTCTCCCTTTGAGGACACATATGATGCTTTTCTTGGGGTGCAGAAAGTATTAAACAGTCCTCCCAGTTTCACATTTGACCACCTCTCCGTTCAGCTCCTTGTGTTTGCTATCTGTGCTGTATGTGAAATTGTGGGTGTATAATAACATTTCTTTTCAGCGCTGGGCTGAGCGCTCTGCAATGCTCTAGAGAGCCCTTAAATAAGCGATGCAGAAATTTTATGTGGATTCTATTCAGGGTGATTTCCTAGGGGCATCAGCTTTCCAAATACTCCCGTTCTGCTCCTGTGTATGCCTAGACCCTGTCCAACACCTCAAGTGTACAAATGGTATTGTAGATAGAAACAAAATTTTACTTACACATGAGGAATGCAGGACACTGGGGAAAGAAAGGAGAGAAACCAGTGGTTAGGACAGAGGACAGTATTCTGCACTACGTGAAATAGGCTGTAGTTTACTCAGACGGCTAGCTGCAAAGCAATGACTCCTGTATTGCCTTGCCCTGTTTGCATCAGACAAACCATCGGGGTGGGTTGAAAGATGCCTGGTACCACCATACATCTGTTGGTTAGAACGGACCGGTTCCTCTCGGCTCAGGACAGACTGACCAGATTCTCAGCTGGTGCGGGTCAGTGTCCTGGTGGAGCTGCACTCTTATCCCAGCCAACAGATCAGCTTTAAAGCAGGAATCCTCCCTGGCTGCGGTATTACACCTTCTTTCCTCCAGCTCATGGGCTTGTGGAGCTCAGGGAAGTATTGCAGGTGTTTGCTGGTAACCTCATGGAGGTTCCCTTGCACTAGATTGCTCTTAAGTGGCTGTTGCTGAGTGAATGAAATTGGATTTTGCCTATTATGAGTGGCTATTGCAGGTAACTGATGTTACTTCGAAGTGCCTGCTGTATGACCAATAACCCAGAAACAAACTTTTTTACAACATTCAGTGATGTTACACACGTACCTGGTTTAAACTTTTTACACATGGCCCTAGGAAAAAAGACACAGATGGAATAGTTAGATGAGTGGAAATAAACTGATTTTCTTCTGTTACAGACCCCCACAGGAATACAAGAACAGACACCACGGGAGTGTGAAGTGAAGCTCATTTTTCATCCTTCACAGGTCTATGCTCCTCTTTCTTAAGTACGCAGTTCTATACTGATAATGAGCGCACGTCCTAATCACTCATGCTGGTTTTGTTACATAGCACTAATCGGTATATTCAGCTGTGTGGGAATCAGCCCTAATTGACTTACCTAAAATAAATAAAGTTATAAGTACAGTTAGAAGTGGTGGCCTTTCTTTTGCCTTCATTGTTCTTCTTTTCTTGAGTGGATCGCCTTTTCAAGCCTAAAAATCATAGAATCACAGAATCATTAAGGTTGGAAAAGACCTCTGGGATCATCTAGTCCAACCGTCAACCCAACACCACCATGCCTGCTAAACCATGCTTTCCAAGGGCAGGTATGGGTCCCTGTGGACTGACTGGAAGCTTACTGGCAGTGGGTGTACATCTGTAAGTTGTCTCTGTGGCTGTATCAGGAAGCTGCTGTGGGTTTGTGCACGCTGTAGCTTGGAAAGTGAAGCTATAAAGCGAAGGAGCCTCCTGGCATCTCTGCTCACATGCCTTGGAACCAACAGCAGCTCCATTATGGTGATGGTGGCCTGGGTTCACCTTGCTCCTTGGGTGGTTGTTAGTGCTGGGGACACTTCAGTGACCTCAACACTTGTGAAAGGAAACAGGCTCAGGGATGGGTGCCTTGTACAAATAATCAGAGCTGGTATTAATCACCAGTGAACAAAAACGTTCCACCAGCGCTAAAAAAGACTCCTAAAATTTGATTGTATTTTTTCATGAGAGTGTCTTTCCAAGTTGTTACTTTTTTTTTGCCTGATGTACTTTCTGTCAGCTATCACCTTCTGCTCGATGACCAGAGACAGTCAGATCTTGCTTATATTAGAAATTTTCAAATGCAAACATAATATTTTTCTCTGTAACATGTCTCATCGCCACACAGCCCAGAGCCTGTGCCACAGATCCCTCCAGTGTTTCAGTCAGTGTAGTAATACTTTGCTTTAATAGAGCAAAGTTTCAGGTATCCTATGTCCTAGAACAGCCACAACCACCGACAAATCACTGCTTTGAAATTGCATCATATTTTAATGAACTTTTTCACTGTGCCTTTCTGCCTCTATCTTTTCTCTGAGCCCTTTGCTTTGTTATTTAAAAAAAACCTTGAAAGTAATAATGGAATGGCTGGAATTGGCCAAGAAGAACACCCAATTCAGCTGGAGATCATTTGCTATGCCAAATTACATGGAAGAGCAGCAACATACACGTTCTTACATAGAGTACCGACTTGCTCATTAATAATCATTAACTTAATTATTTAGCTGGAAAAGAAAGCAGCCATACCTCCCAAAACTTACTTTTTCTCCTTCCAGAACCTTGTGAATCCTGGAAAACAGCATGTGGTTCAGCAACTGACTGCAGGAGTAGCTCTTTCGCCAGTGTCACCTTTTTATACAGTGATACCCAGCTGATTGCAGGGGACATGGTGAGTGGTGGCAGGTGACTTCTTTGACTTCGTTCCAAGGAGCAAAGGCCCAGCCCTTCCTGAGGCATCCTCAGGTGTCAGATAATTTGTGTCACTTGTTAAAAAAATTGAACTCCAGTAGCAGTCTCTGTCTTCCTCCACTCATTCAGGATGGAAATGAGCTGTCTTAAAGTGAGAATAGCTTTTAAGTGGGAAGAGTCAAAGAATTGATGAAGACTTGATAGCGCAACCGCACAGACAAAATTTCTGTATTATTTTCCCAAATAGGGTTGGGGGGGGGGCAGTTTAGCATCCACTGGAGAGCTCGGAACTTGGCAGAATTGGAACCCTCTGTAGTCTCACGCTATTAAAGTTATGACCCGCCAACAGAGAGGCATCGCATAACACTGTTTCAATAAACTGCCGCTGCAGTTACCGGTTGTTATGCACTTATTCTGCTTATTGGTACAGGAAACATTTCCTCAGTAGCGGTATAAAGAAAAACATTAAATCTATGTTAGCTGGAAGGATAGTTTCCTTGCAGGCTTGTTTGGATAATTCTGGTGTGACGGGATGGGCTGATCTGTTATGTTGTACTTCTGAACCCAAAGGCGTTCCTTGAATAGGCTCACAGTGATTACATTTTCATGTGTTTTTTCTTAGCTATTTCTTCCATTCAACTATCTCTTTTGGTTCAGGAAAGTGCTTCTGTATCCTAAAAACTTTGAAATGGGTGCAAACTCTTACTGAATTGAATGTAAGAACTTGCGAACAGACACCTCTGAATTAGATGTGTGAATCCCTGGTTTCAGCTGTGTGTGTCAAAGGAATTCCTAAGCTAGAGGATGGAGATGAATCTTTGTGTTTATGTCCGTGGTGGACTTGTATTGCTTATATTCATATTGCTTATATTAGAAATTTTCAAATGCAAACATAATATTTTTCTCTGTAACCATGAATTTGTCTAATTGCATTGTGATATCTTTGGTATCCTGCGGCAATAAATTCCATTTCTGAGTTCCCAATGTGTGGAAAGATGCTTCCTTCTGCTTCTTTGGAAGCTTCTGCCCAATAACGGAAAGGTTTGATGGGATTTTGCTTGAGAGGAGGTAGGTCAAGACCTTGGGAGTATCAGAGGGGTTTGCCAGGGGCTGGATTGCTGCTCCACTGGGCAATACAGGAAGGTGGGGGAAGATAACGGCCACTACAGCCACTTGAATGGCCAGAGCTGTTTGAACCTCGGATCGTTAGCTGTGTGCTTGAGGTCAGAAACCTAAGGGAGATTTTAGAAACACTGATGAAGGTTGATGGTTGTGAGACCAGTTTGTCTTCCTGGATATCTCCGATTTAAAGAAGATTTGTGGGTTGTGGCTTAATGTCAAGAGGACAGTTTTGGAAGACTAAGTCCTTTGTTACTGCGTTGGTCCCTGGTGTAGTTCTGCAACGTGGTCGGTTTCATTTCAATAGTGAAAGGAAGGTGACTTTAGCTTTAGGGGAGGTGTATCATGCTCCTTTATCATACATGGTCGTTCCTTTGGTCCTTGCCGTTTGTAAGGACTGTGCCAAGCTCCTGTTAATATGGACACAGTTGTTTTATTATCATCTGGTATCTTTCAGAGCTTTACTTTCTTCAGCAGATCAGACCCTCGGGAGTTGTGTGAAGCCTGTGAATGTCTGTTAAAAGCCTGACCAAATAAATACTTCTTCCTTGGGTGAGTAGTCGCACAGGTTGTGGTGTGACTGAGAATAGATACTGCTCATGCAAGTGAGAATTATTGCATTAGGTTGTCATCAGAATCCACAAAATTAGAATGCTATCTTGATATTTCCTCTTGTGTCATAAGAGTCCTGAGATTGAGCTGGTGAGAAATAATAATGGTTCAGAGGTTTTTGGTTTGGTTTTTTTTAAGACATTGACTCCCATGCTGTATTTCAAAGCGAAGGTTTGCTTCCTGGTCACCCAGTCTTTAGCAAAGTACCATCAGTAATGTGTGATTCACAATATATGAACCGGTTCCATTTTAAATTAGTGCTCGAATGAACTGAACGAGATATTTTACGCTCTCCATTAAGCATTTCAGAAGTTGTCAGGTACTTTGGAGACCAGCTGTACTCTGACAAGATCTTGCTGCCGAGGACAGTGGATATGTTGATCTCTAACACATTAGGTTTGGTACCTCTTGTTCTCAGGACAGATTCCAGAGTTTTATCTTTAACTGAGCAGCTTTTGGCATGGAAAAGAGGAGGAACGAACAAGCCACTGCTACTTATGCTGAGAACTCAGCACTGGGGAAATGGGGTGATATAAAATGTGTGGGTTTTCTGAAATAGTTTTGAGTTTTGAAGGAAATACCTTCTACTCTGCTACCTCACTAGGAGCAAAACCAAGCCCCTGTGTAATTGTCAGTAAAAACAGGCAGTTGCAAGAGAATTGGGTGTGAAGAAATCCATCCTGTACAGGTCCTGAGAAAGGAAAATTGGGCTCCTGTGCTCATCTTCTCCCAGGGACTGTTGTTTGCCTGGTGGAAGTGCCCATCAGGGCCACCTTCTGACATGGTTTATGACAGGGGCTTGTTATAAACCACCTCTGTCATCTCTTTTGGCCTATTTCAGTCCCCAGATTTCTGCTGACATTGAGTAGCCACATGCTGCTGCTTTCTACACATCCTCTTCCAGGCCACTCACTCCAGCTCCAGAAGGTCTTACATTCCTCTGGACTCTCATGAGGAGTGAGGCAGACCTTGTCCCATGCTGGGAGATATCCCTCGTGATATGCCTACTCATGGCTGCAAACAGGTTAATCTGGGGGGGAAGAGTGGGAGCTTTTATGTAGTCTGATTGCTTTTAATCCTACGTACTTCCCCGTTGATCTGTAAGCACAGCACATACCCTGAACTTACTTTATGCGCCAAAAGACCTCACCTTCCCCCCTTGTTCTATTGCAGGAATAGCAGCATTTTGCTCATGCGATCTCCACGTGGGTGCAGCAGGAAGGTGTGACTGCAAGGCCCTGGGGTTAGGCTTAAGGACTCCATACATCCCTATTCAGCAGGAAATCCTCCCCTCAGAAATGCCTGGGGTAAGTATATCCTCGGGGCAGGCTGCCCTGTAGGGAAAGATGTTCTGAATGGTGAGCATGGCCTGAGATTTACCCCGAACAGAAACCTGGCACACCGCCTGCGTACCCCCGCGTTCTCTGGGGCGTGGTGAGAGGCGGCATTTGAGCTATCAGATATTAGGGCTGCAGGCTTCCCGCGAGAGGTCAAGGAAATGAACTTTCTTTAAATGAGGAGTCAGTCCCACACTTGACTCTGCAGGCACTGAGTTATCAATGTCTCATGCATTACTTCAGAGCACAAACATGTTCTATAACTACAGCAATAAACCAGAAAGCTTTTATATTTTTAGTTGCATTAAAGTAAACTACATAGATTTTATTTGTTGCTTTCCTTCAATGTTTAACATTTGGCAGTGTGATTTACCTCCTCCTCTGTTGGTGAAAGGAATGTTTAAATTAAATCCACAAATCTTGCCCTTTGGAGCAATTTTCTGTTTGGAACAGGTATTTCTTTTGTTCGGTTTTGGTTTTTCTAGACTATCTTCTGTATTTTGCTTCACACATATCATCTTAGATACATGTGAGAGGCTTGGAATTAAAATACCTGTTTATTTCCTCCTGCACATTACAATTATCTGTCAATATGAACACGAGTTTAAACCTGAGTTTAACCATCACGTCCCTGAAATGGATCAGCGTGCATTTTTCATGGCAGCCTGCGTGTACCGAGCTGATGCTCAGAGCTCCTTTCTTCCCGAGCGGAATGCCCGTACCACCATGACCATCACCGTTCGTGGTGGATGTTTGCGGCTAGTCCTGCCCGAATGTCTCAGGGGCTCAGGAGGGCTGGGGGTGTCTTCATGTCTCTCCTGCAGTGCACCCTGCCAGCTAAACAAATGCCTAGGGTTGTCTGGAAAGGGTGCTGCAGGGTGTGCCTGCGCCGCAGGTCCTGTTCTGCGCCTCGGGCAGCACACACAGGTGAGTGCCACCTGCTTGCTGGTGACTTTTGTATGGAAATGAAGATTGGTGACATCTGGTAGCAGCTCCTGAGGTATGGGGCCCACAGCTGCCCAGGTGAGAGTCACTGGGCAATTCTACAATGAGGAAGAGACCGATAACAAATTATTGACTCTATTATCAGTAGCCCATTACAATATCTGCATTAGGGGCTCGGTTCTGGGATGTAGCTGGGAGGTAGCTGCTCCTAGGGCAAGCAAATGTGAGTGAAAGTACGGCAGCTCTGGACTGACTGCTTCCTAGGGGTCAGGCCCTCTTATCCGGTGGGAAGGGAGTGTAATGGGATGGGGATTACACCCTATAGTGTATCTACTCAGGGCTTAACTTAAACTTGGTATTAAAAGTGGTAGCAAAGCCAAATCACCCTTCAAGTGATGTCCTCATATGGATATGCTGCAGTAAAACAAGACCAGTTGGAATTCTCACTTTGCCCTAAGCTGGCACAGTCTTTCTCATCCAGCTAATCCTTTATCTCCAGGATTTAGCCAACACCATACATCTGAGAGGGACTGTGTCAAACAAGGGGCTGGAAGTCTCAGAGTTGACAGTGTCCCCCAGACCATCTGATGGGATCAGGGAACTGAAAGGAAGATGAGTATAAACAACAGCCTAGTTGGAGTTAATTTTTGCTTATTTATTTCTCAAGAATGAATGACCTGGGAAAAATGTTTTTTAGAAGCACCTCATTGCTGAGATACTTTGTTATGCTTCATCTCCCAGAGCTTTGTCAGCCTTGCTGCTGCTATGCCATCTGTCTGCCTTGCCCTTTTTTATTGATAATACTGTGACAAAATGGTCCTTGTTTGTGAGCCTTTTGTGGTGACAGTGGAACCGGTTAAAAAAATAAAGGCTCTGACTCCCATTGTCATTTACGTTTATACGAATCTGGACTCGCTTCAGTGACTTTGACGTTGTGTCTCTGCAGTGTGGCCTGTAGCAGAATCTATCACACCTCCTTCGTTTCCTCCTTCCCCTGTGAGACACCGTGTGACTCATCTGGGAAGTTAAGATAGATTCCCCAACTGTTTTCTGCGGCACTGTTGACACACATAACCCAGGGTCTCGGCAGCATCATTACATTCACCTGCACTTTCCTTTGGAGGCTCTCTCCATTTTGGATTTGTCTCCTGGCATGCTGATCTCACACTACGAATGTAATTCTGTGCCTAAAGGTGAGCTCAGTTTCCTGATGTACCATAGCACACGAGGGAATCTTAGTGAACCGTGACATAAAAGAGCATTAAATGGCTTCAGAATTATTGTGCTGCTGTGATGACAGTTGGGTTTCATGTCCTTGCCCATCTCAGGAATGCTCTAAATCACTTCAGGAGTAAACAAGACCACAGAACAGGCTGTTTCTGTTCACTGGTGCTTAACTGTGGAGGTGAAAATCTCCAGATATAGCAGCTGGAAGTGAAAAAAGCAACTGTTTTAGAAAGCATGTTCACAGGCACTTTAGGGATACTTTTGGATGGATTAGGGATACTTTTGGATGGATAGATCTAGTTACTTGCCACCACTGTATAATTGCCCTCAGCACAGAGATGCTAGAAGCTGACTTTGGCTCATATCATTGCTTGTCGGTCAACCTCGGGCATAACATAGCCTTATTCTGGGATCCTCTGTGTTTCACTCTGAGCGAGAGGAAGATCCCTAGTGACGGAGCTGAGTTTTGCATTTGTCCATATTTATCGTTTTTCAGTCTCATCTCTTGGTAGCTCTTAGACCTGCAGCATCCCAACAAGGCATATCTTGGTGCTCTGACTTTTGTTCCAGGCAAAGTGTGAGGATTGTTTGGGAGAGGCCTTTGCTAGCTTTAAAAGCCTGTAGCCATTTCACAAATCTTTTTTTTTTTCAGTACTGCAGAAATAATTTTTGGCACTTCTTAGTCTTAAGGCTTGCTGCTGTTCACAGATTATGAAACTAGAGCAAAGCATTTTTGCTTTTTGAGTGAGACCCATGTATTTCAACATGCATTTGAGTGAGACCCATGTATTCCTCTTTGGTCTCACCTCAGACTCCCCAGCGTCAGCTGGAGCAAAGCCTAGCTCTTCCTTCTCCAAAAAGATAGTGTATTATATTGTACACAGAGGCTCTCCACAAAGGACTGTGATGCCCAGGTCAGAGCTTTCTGCCCAGGCTGTGGGGAACAGTGACCGTGCGGTCCACATCTCGCAGAACATGCTGTTTCCAAATGATGTTCACTTAAAGTTAGCAGATAAAATGGCCAAAATGGCCAAATCCCACATCATAACCCCAGAGCCCATTGAATTTATGTAACTGATAAAGGTGAATTAATAAGACAACACTTGGGAAACATTTCAGATAGCTCTGTTATGTGGTGATAGCCCATGACATACAGAGAGGTGTTTCCTTTGCATTGCTGGAGACTACAACAAAAGCATTTGAGATTGGGCATTTGGTAAAGTGGCATCTGCATTACAGAATCCAGCCCTAGCCCTTAGTGCAGACGTGCGGCCAGTGGGATTGCCGGTCTGGGACTCGAGTGGTCTCTTCCCTGCTTTGCAATGCATTATCGTGCTATAGCAAAGTTACTCTACTGTGAAGGTCCTGCGTGCTTGCGAAGCCACCTTTGGGTGCGGGAGACCCGAGTGAATTCCTGCCCTGCAAAGGCATCAGTGTTAGAAGGGTGTGACGCAGAACACCCTGCCCAGAATTAAAAATCAATTGATGACTGAAATCTGGATGGAATCCGGTGAGAAGCAGTTTCCCGTTTTCAACAAGGATTGGCTGAAGGTGACCCTGAGAGGCCAATTTCTGAAAGCCATCCATTGCTCAGGTTTTCCTGAACTTGCCCGATCTGGGCTGTTTCCTAAGTTTTGGGAGTTATTGGAAATGTCTGATTTGCTAACTGTGACTTTTTCTTAGATCACGTTTTCAAGACACTCAGAGGCTCTTGCCAAGCAATGTTTTATTCTAGGGATGGAGAAGGACTTTTTCTTGGCAAGTGAAAGGGCAGTGTATTGTTAGATGTATAATGTAAGTACATAAAACTAGAGGATAAACAAGCGCCATGAAAAGATTCACAGTACAGACTGAAGAATCACAGTATTAAGGAGGCTAAGTCAGCAATAGAGACTCCTTTTTTTTTTTTTATTTCCCCCAGTAGCCGTTAAGTCTTTTTGGAAATAGCTGTTGCATACATTACTCAGTTCCCATGTCTAGGCTTAAGTCAGCTTTGACAGTAACATCAGTCCATCCCACTTAGTTTCCTATGAGGCGTTGCTCTAGCATGAAGACAAGCTGTGGAAGCAGATTTTTACTTTTGTTCCTTTGACAAGTCCCCGGCAGATACTCTAGAGAAGGAGATAACTCGCTGGATCATACAGGAGGGTCAGGGGCTGAGACAGGAATGGCAGCCATGTGGTCATCTGTCTAGAGGGGCATAGTGGTGGATACACACTTCTGTCGACGAGAGAGAGTCACAATTCAGAATGTGTTTTTGTTCTGAATTGGAATGAAATCAGAAGTACCAGAATAATAAAAATAACAGAAATGACTAACTGTTGTCTTGAATATTTTCCAGTAGAGTTTCCACAAGAACGGATGCTGTTTTGTGAAACCTTCCAGCTGGGTTGAAACACCTTCTTCTCCACGGGTTTTTCCCCAGGTGAGTGACTTAGCAGAGACCTCCAGTGGCAGCAGGAGAGACTCCCAGGAGAGGGCTGATGTGTTAGCAGGGCTGAGCTCCTGGTGCCCTCTGGTGCTTGCACGCTCCTTGTGGCAGCCTGGTCCCGGGGATGTGCTGGCAGATGGATGTCCTGAGCCCACAAAGCAAGGGAAAAATGCTGTGGTGGCGGCAGGGCCGTGCACAGCTCCGCTGGCTTAGTGCAGTGATCCTTACGGGTGGGTACCTGGAGGGCTGACAGGTTGCAGGAGGCAGGAACAAGAACTGACCCTGCAGTACTTCTCTTGCTTTCCCCCTCCCCAGTTCTCTCGACAGCTCTGACCTTGCCATGTAATTTTTGACACATTGCTTCATACCCTTTTTTTCTTCTGCCTTTCCTGTCCTGGAAAATAAGGACACAGCCTACTTATGGCTCCACATGCTGTTTTGAATGTGGTATTCAGCCAGGTTTGTTGATTGTCTTGCTTGGTACATGTTTCCTTTTCATCAGACACATACATACAGCAGGAAGGGGTTAAACCTTCCTCTTACCCTACAGAGCAGGCCACTGCAAGGGGCAGGACAAGGCTGGATACCATGAGCTGAAGTAAATCCCTTGCAGGTGCTAGGCATAGCAAGGTGCTAAGAGGGTGTGGGGAGAAGGTACTTAAGAGAGTGTTTAGGGCTGATGGCCTTTGGCTGATGGGGTTCTAGGGAGAGTGGGAGATGGGTTTTAGTGCTGCTAGAAATTGAGTTAGGCTTTCCAGTTCATCAGCTGGATCTCTGATGTTCATAAGGTGGGTTCTCTCTTTTTCCTCCTTTCTTAGGGCTGTGTGTGACCTGTCGCCCACTATCGGTGACCATGCACACACACGTGAGTATATCTATATATTGATGTATAAAGGAGAAGGCAGGTTAGACTGCGCTGTTGCATCGCAAGGTGTCAGCCTTGCTGCAAGGAGAAGCAGCTGAGGACATACAGTTTCTTTGCAGGTGGCTGACTCATACAGGTGACCTTTTTTTTTGAAGCTGTAAAATACAGAGGCAGAGCTTCTTTGTACTTGAGAATAAGGAGTGCCTGTCAGTTAGAGCTATATTTCACTGCACTTCAGTGTATGATAGAGATGTCCAAGTGCTGACGATACTCACAGCAGAGCCAAAAAGGGCAGGAGCATTGCTGGGTGCCCACAGCACCTCACCCTTTTGTGCCTGGCCCTCTGTGAGATGAGTATGTGCTTTGGGAGGACCTGCTCAGCCAAAGGACGTGAGAGTTGTGAGAATGTGGCACAGCAGTTGACACCAGTAGTGCTGTTC
>VZTL01060001.1:12322-28855 GCA_013400535.1 Scopus umbretta
CCAACTCCCCCAGTTTCTATACTGGGCATGATGCCGTATGGTATGGAACAGCCCTTGGGGCAGGTTGGGGCAGCTGGCCTGGCTGTGCCCCCTCCCGGCTCCTGGTGCCCCTGGCAGAGCATGGGAAGCTGGAAAGTCCTTGACCAGTGCCAGCACTACTTAGCAACAACTAAAACATCAGTGTGTTATCGACGTTGTTCTCAAACTAAATCCAAAACTCAGCACTACGTCAGCTACTAGGAAGAAAATTAACTCTATCCCAGCCGAAACCAGGACAATCCCATCTTAATCATCTCTGCTGCCTTTGTCTCTGTGACACTTCCTTTAGCAATGCGCAGAGAATAGCTTTGGGAGCGTTGTGTGGCCAGAGCAGGGTTTGCTCTGGAGTTGCTGCAACAGGGAATAAATGAGGATTGGGTTTTAGTCCTGAGGTGACTGAGGATTCAGTATGCTCAATGGTAGGCAGGTCTCTCAGACCCTTGGCTTTCCTCTCTCCTCCTTTGCAACTTGGAAGCAGCCTGAAGAGAAGGCCTGTTAGGACAGGCAGGTGAGGATAGATGGTCTTGCATGAGCTGTAAAACACAAACCTTCAGTGTCGGGTTCGGTTGACCCCAGTGGCATTTGTAGGTGTGGGCGCAGTAACATCTTGAAGCCAGTAATGTTTCTTTTCACATGTTCCTTGCTTGCAACTGAATGCTTAAGCAAACAGAGGTGAGACAAGCTGCTTATTGAACTAAATATTGCCTTGTTTATAAAAAAATCTCTCTCGCTGACATTTAACAAGCAGGCATGTATTACCACGCAGTCACTTGGCTGGATGTGACCTGTGTGATTACGCATTCTATTAAAGATCTACGCTGAGATAAGAATCGGTCCTGTCAATCTGAAACTGTACTTGCATTGATAGCAAATCTGAGGGTCTACTTTTTGCTCAGTCTTGCTTTCTGAACCAATGGCATCTGCCACTCCTTGAGACAGAGCTGTGCAATTTAATTGCCACTGTGGAGAGTCAGCTCCTTCTCTGGTCTGAGCTATCCCCCTGGTGCTGTGAATCCATTGGTTTGCAGAGAAAGTTGGCTGTGCAGCCAAAATGGGTCAAAATGTTCTGTGTTACAAAGGCTATGATGCCAGACGTCACAGTTGCCTACTCATGCTCAGATTCTTGTTACCCACACTGACCACAGCAGTAAGTTCAAGAGGAAAACCTTATTTATAGGTGACCTGAAAGACGGGGCTTTCCAAAACTGTATCTTCTGCCTTAACCCAGAACCCTTCAAGCTGCCAACCCGGAACATTGCTCCAGGTAAAATGGTTGTAAGACTGATCCACTCTTAAGCCAGGAGATCTTCTGATGAATGCCTGGAGAGCCCTCCTGGCTTTCTCTCCTGTGATTCTGCAGGTAGGTGACAGCGGTTTTGGTCCATGGCCACAGGATCGAGGGCAGGACCGCTTTGCAAAGGAAGCGGTGAGCCACGGAACAATGCTAGTTGGTTTGTTGCCACTGAAATCACAGTTCTTACGTATGGGCATTTTTTTAGCAGTGTTTCCTTGTTTGTCTTTTTGGAGAGATAAGGAGGGGAGAGGTTTCACACAGCCTTGCTTCAGTTGTCGGGGAGTCTTCCTTTGTGTGCCAAGTCCCCGTAAGCCCAAGATGTGTACAGGGAGGATAAAAGAAGAGCTAATTGCAAGTGATAACTGTATCATAACGCCATTTTTGTGGGCTTGGAGCTGTTTATACCTTAGACCACAGATTTTGCTTCACTGCTGTCTTTATCCTCTTCTGTCAGCTCTAGACCCAACCTTTTGCAGGGGACCCACGCAACTCACTCTAGCAGCAAGCCTGCCTGTTCCTTGCCCCGCCAAAGAGATGAGGCTTGTTTTAGGCTGAGACTTGACCTTCGTGTCCCTCTCTTTCTTTCTGGTTCTCTGTCCAGTCTCCTTTGGAGATACTCCTAAAAGCGGCTGTTGTGTCTGTCACCTTCTGACCTGTGGTCCAAAAGGTAATTCAAGGAAAGGGTTGGACATTGCAGCTGTGTCACGTTGTGCTCCTCCAGGTCTCTTTGATGTAGTCTACCTTGTCTGGGCGTTTTGGTGTGATTTTGTTCTGTAACCTCCTCCGTCAGTATCTACGTGTGAGATTCATTCTTAGATGAGCTCACATAATGAAGGGATCTAGTGTGATGGACACGGAAACAAAGAATGAATTTAGTTTCCCTTTTAGAGCTCTATGTCTCCAAATCTTCTTTTTATAACTGATCACATTGTCCCAGCAAGGCCCTAGCAGATTTCTTCTTCATGAGGCAACTAATGATTCTATAAGAAACAGAAATTTGCCAAGTTTTTGAAAGATACCTTCTCATTCCAGTAGCTTCCTTTGCCTTTCTGTTCAGTTATGACAGTTTGGTTTTCTTTGCTAGGTAGTATGTGTTTGCTTTCAGCCTTCAGTATGCCTTTATATAATTTCCACAGCACCTGCAACATTTTAGCCTTTTAATGCCTCTTTTGGTTTCTCTTCAGCAAGCTTTCTTATTTTGTGCTGTGTTGTTCCTTTTCTTAAACCTCTCCTTCCAGTTCTGGGTTCTGCATTACGTTTAGGGCTGATGAAGAGGAGTGCACTGGTGGGGCTGTCTGGACCCAGTGAGTCGCGATGGCCCTTGCAAGGTTACAGAGGAGCTCGGCTGTGGTCTGACTTACATTAATACAAACCTGAGCCCCATCCCGTCAGGGTGCTCTCCTGAGCTAATGGGAGACCTGACTTTTCCGAGAAAGCACAAAGCCCCTTTTGTTGTGGATGAAAACCACAATGGCTTTGGGCTGAGCAGGGTGTGTGGTGTGGATGGTGGAGAAGAGATTGGGAAGGATTTATTGTCTGTTGCCACACCTGGCTTAGCATGGCAGGAACACCTCGGCAACCAGTTGTGCGATTCAGTGTTACTGAAGAACACTTAAGCCATACTTGATGCTACATGCACAGTCAGATTGGGCGAGAAGAGGGTTATTAAGGCATTGACTCATTTTCCCGTAGTACAAACCACATCTCGGACCTGTCCTGCTCCTGCCCACCCACTGCAGGTTTCATTGCCTCTCCTCCTGCCCTAGCCTCTCGGTGTGTGCGTTGGAGATCGTGATGCAGAACTGGGCTTCACTTCCCGCTTGCTATCGCTGGGAAATTCATGCATTTGAGAAGAGGGGGAGGTGACATGAAGGCATTGGATTCCTTTCAATTTAGGGAAAAGGAAGCTTGTGGAAAGGGAGGAATGTGAGAGGGAAGGGAGGCAGAAAGAAGTCTTCTGCATAATTGTGGTGAGCTAGAAGTGATTGTTATTACAGGTGAGCTCTAAAATCCCCTTCCCAGGCCTGTGTAAGGGCAGGCTGGCTGCACCTTGGTGGATTGCACTATACAATTGCACCATGGTGCAAGGGGTGGACTGGGCAGTCTGAGACCCTTCCCAGCTCTACGCTTGGGTAAGAGAAGATCTCTACTTGTTTCCCCTCTGAGAGCAAGTTTTCCCAGCATTCCTGTTACATGCTCTGTGTTCGCATTTGTCTGCAGCTGAGAAGCCTGATGCTGCAAAATTAGAAAAGTTCATAAAGGGTGGGGACAGCAGTGCTTAGGAAGGGAACATGCTGCAGATGAGACTAATGACAGGGAGGGTTCTGCTTCTGGGGAGGTGGTAGCTGACGGCATGCTAGGCTCTGTCCTCTGAAAGACTCATCTGCCCACATGTGGGCTGCGAGTATCTGTCTTGCTTAGTCACAGTTGCCACCTGGATCACTGCATGCTGCTAAGGATATTCAGGTCATAGGAATAAAGCTCCTAGACCACGTCCCTTCTGGTTAGCATGAAGGTTATTGCTGAATTTTGGGCATAAAACCTGCTTTTCCAGAGCTGTGTCACTTTGTGCAAGACTGTGACATTCTCTCTGGCCGTCCATCGGGGTGAGCTTACCCTGCTCTGAAAACTGCACTGACATGCTCAGCAGTGCTGAGCGTCCTGCGGTGATGTGGCTGTGCCCCTGGGCTGGGCCAGGCTGGGGTCTGGAAAGTGCAGGGAAACCTGCCGCATCCCAGAGTGCTGTTCCCAGCTTTCAGTGGTACAAGTGGTGAACCTGGATGTGGCATCACATCCAAAAGCTAGAAATCCTCTAGCTGGAGGCCTATTTCAGGGAGCTGTAACTCTCACTTAAGCACACTCAAGCAGCTGCAATACCACAAATCAGCTCCAGCCTTATTCTATGTAATAATGAGAATTTTGCCTTGGAATGAAACGTGCAAAAAATGTGATAGTGGTTCACCTCTTACTGTGTTGAAATCATTGCCTGTCCTCCCATCTTTGAGCTCCTCTGTCTGTCTTCGTCTCCTCAACTGTATGCTCTTTGAATCAAAGACCTTCTTGTCGTACCACACGTAGCACTCTCGGATCTGTGCTCATGGCTCATAGCTGCTAAGGGATGAATACAAGTGGCAGGTACTGGATGAACAGAACTAAGAGAAGTATCAGTTTGCTTACAGATAAAAGTTCCTCCTTGCCTTTGTGAACTCTGGTTTCTCTCCCTGTAAGGGGGTTGCTCTGCACGCCCTTTAAGTATGCATGACTTCCTGGCTAACATGAGCAGAAAATCCTGACACTCTGTTTGCCCCTTCCCCTGGTTTCCTCATCCCTGGCCAAGACTCAGTGTTGTTTTTTTCTGCTTTTCAGATCTGTCCTGTTCTTGCATTTCACCTCTGGATGCCCTAAGGAAGAGCCATAGGTCTGACTGCAGATGGTAGAGACCGGCTGTGCCACACGGTCTTTGTTGCTTTCTTGGTTGACTCAAGTAGACCTGCAGTTTGTCGAGCAGCATGTCCAGGGCTCCCCAGCGACACGTACCTGTCTGACCCTCCATCCTGGACAGCCTGCTTGCAATGTCACATTTCCAAAAGGTGAAAGATAGTGAAAGTTTTAGTATTTGAAACCTGATTGATTTCCCATCCTTGTCAAAGATACCTCATTTGGATTTCCTGGAGAAGAGGCTTCTTGCTTTGAACTAGGAGTCCGCGAATCTGACTATTTACAAAATGATGCATTTCAAGTTTGTATGGATTTGGGTCACTGAGGGTGGGTGTTGATGAGAGTCGCTTTCACATGGAGCACCCTCTGCACTTCTGACAAATTACATTTATGAGTCAGTGTTGCACTAGTTCCGAAATGGCTGATAAACATGCCAAGTGTGATAAGAAGACTGGGAGTATGGAGAGAGACGAGGTTTGAGTACGGGGTGATGTTGTGAGTCAACACTGGCTTTTTCTCGGTGTTGCCACAAACACATGAGTAGCAGGTGGGCAAGCCTAAGCCTGGGATGTAAGTGGCTTATGGAAAAAACTTCTCTTGAAAAGCATCAGTGAAATGACCAAACAAAGATTTTCAAATCTGAGGATGCAAAATAACTGCTGCACCCAGAGAAATTGTGGTAGTTACTGTGGGCAATTTCTTAGTGACCTGGGGGCTCAAGTTCCAAGGGGAAACAAAGTCTGAAATGGGTGGAAGATAATTTAATATCCATCCCTTCTTAGATTCTGCAACAGGTCTCATTTTTATTCTTGCAGATTATGCTTGCCACGTTTTCCTTGCCGAAGTGTTTCTAGGCTGACCGTTAGCTTGGGGAGAACACAAGTTCAGTCAAAACCAGACCCCCCCGATCGCTGATGCACAGGTCTGGGGAGATCACGGGCAACAACACCACGTGTGATTCTGCCGAGAAAGGAGCAGGGCAAACCCCTTCCTCAGCTCCTGCAGCATGCAGCTACTGCATAAAGACCCCCTAAAACCAAATGTGATCTCTTTAATACGAACATTGTTTGGTTTTTAAAATAGAGCAGCCTGCAGGAATTGGAAAGCCCATAAAGTTACGTCCTAGGAACTTTGCAGCAAGGAAATACATGAAGGTTTGTTGAGGGAAAGGCCGCTTCTGGTGATGGGGAGACAGGGATCTCTGGAGTTGTAATTCTGGAACTGTTGGATAATAACATCCCTGCTCAGCGGTCTTACTGCTGTAGTGCTTGTGAGTGCTGGTGCAAGAGCCCACATGGCACTTGGGTGCGGATGCTGGGCACCTTGGCATGAGGCCAGCGTGCTGTGGGCGCCCCTCAGCAAGCAAAGGTTCATCAAGGAGATGAGACAGGTGGCCGTGCTGTGGGATTTGCCTGTACCCGTCCTAGCCTTTTATGGAAAATTACATATATTTTTATATTATTATGCATTTTTTTGATTTTAGCTATCCTGATTCCACTGTCCTGAGTGGTGAGCTCTGTCTTTCAGTGGATTGACCTTGCTGAGCCTGGAACAGAGTTCCCAGTTCAACATACCTGTGATCTGAAAATGGCCTGTCTGGCCAGCAGAGGAGCTGCCATGCATTTCTCTCTGGGGTTTCCCAGGTGGAGACGACTAGGGTAAGCAGAAATTTCAAGAAAAGGGCCAAATATTTCAAGCTCCACTGAAGCAAAATTTCCCGATGACAAACATTTCTTGAGTACCTAGAGGAAGGTGGTCTTAGAGTAACTCTGTCCTGGGAGAGCAGCTTTATTTTGTTGCCTCCTGTAAATGGCAAACATGCCGTGGGCAGGGCAGGGAGGGAATGCACCTCTTCACTGCTCTCATCCTGCTCGCTCGGTACAGCCTTGCTTTGGGCTCAGTGTTTCCTACTGTATCCTAGGAATGACAGGCATTAACAAATAACACGTTTATTTGCACTGCTAAACATTTGCATTNTTCATTTTCCTGCTGCTACTGCAGAGCTGTCTGCTCACTGCTCCTTTTGTTGGAGTATCCAGGTGTCTCTGGGAAAGCACTTAACCAGATTGAGCTAAGATTACTTCTTACCTCCATATTCCCCTACTTTCCCTCCTTCAGT
This sequence comes from Scopus umbretta, assembly GCA_013400535.1. Classification (NCBI taxonomy): domain Eukaryota; kingdom Metazoa; phylum Chordata; class Aves; order Pelecaniformes; family Scopidae; genus Scopus; species Scopus umbretta. The sequence continues at coordinate 19,213 of VZTL01060001.1, forward strand.
TTTTTCGGTAGTAAGGGATTCCAGAGCAGGATCTTTGTTTCATTCAGAGAGTGTCAGCACTTTATTCTTCCTTCCTCATCAGACCTGAGATCATGTTTGCAGTGAATGTTGATGACGATAGAACATGAACTTGTAACATTACAAACAAGCTAATGAGCCACCAGCTGGGGAACAGCTACGTAAAGGGACCATCATTTTCTCTGCAGTAGGCTTAGTTATCAGTACTAGAGGAATGGAAACAGACAGGTACCTTTTTTCCTTTCTTTATTTCTTTAATTAAGCAGTTGTTGCTGTTCAAAACTGACCAATGTATTATGGACACCCTGGTGAAAATGTGATTTTTGCAATTTTCTATTAACATCCTGTACAGGGAGGGATGTCTCTGTCCAGCAGAAGTACACAGGATGTTTGTAGAAGTTAATGACTCTTAATGCAATTGCTTTTCAGTCTGGCACGTCAGTAATTTTGGTGGTGTGTTCTCCTGTTGGGCACTGGCTCAGTGTGTAGCTGTGGGAAATCATTCCATTTCTTTGGGCCACGCTTGCCCCCATCCATCTACCCGTCGTCTTCTGTAAAGGCCCTAGATAACTGGAGATGGAGGAAAGGCAGAATACCAGAAATGTGCTGAGCTTGCAACAGCTTACATGCACTGCCCTTTCGGGGAGGGATCAAAGAGAAGAAAGAACGCACACATTTCTGAGAGTCCCTAAACAGGTTTCTGAAAGGGAAGGACAGCAGATCTAAGCGTAGTAGTGACATACTATCAACGGGAATGGCCTTCTTGTAAAGAAGCAGTGCTGCTGAGACCGGGCATTGCTCAGCAGCCTCGTGGCACAGAAGTGCCCTCATGGAGGAGGAGGGGCTGCAGAGAGCAGGTGAACTGTGAACAGCACAGCACATGTGGGTGAAGGAGGCAGGCTTTTCCATCCTGGAAGGCTTCACCGCAGCCTGGCGCGCCTGTGCGCTAACAAAGCATGGGAGCGAAAGCAATGTTTTGGAAGGGTATTGCTCCCAGAGTGATATGCAGATATCTTGGGTGATTCATGAGATGAGCTGGGTCCGTAGCCCTTGTTGTGATGTTGTGTGATGAAGGATTTATTGTCATACAGTGAGGATTTTTGTGATAGTAGGTTGGGGTCCTCTCTGATCTTGCAGAGCGAGAAGCCACCCTTCCTCTTCCTCCTCCTCCCTGCGTGGGTGTTTCTGAACACCACTCTTTTGAATCAATGGGACAATTTGCAGGCTTGAAGTGAAACATGTGTAAGAGCTTTCCAAGAGAGGGGCCAGATGGCTTGGCTGTATGTTTCCAAGGTCCAGTCCTGGGGCGAGCAGGAAGTGATTGCCACGGTGGAAACAGCCCGACTTTGTCCGCAAGCAGGGAAGCGTGGCCTCAGGGCCAGCCTCTGGTACTGAACTCTTGGTTGTGACTTTGGTAATTCTTTTGGGACTTTCTCTAGGGGTAAAGTTTAGAGGAAAGCACTGCATTTGCCCAGGTATGGGTGTGTTTCCTTTGTCCATTACTTAGTGACAGTTCTCTATGAATTAAATTATTAAAAAGGTATAGGAGCTAGTAATCAAAAAAGCGGTTATACTAATTAAGGACTCCTCTCATCCATCCCTACAAGCTATTTTGTAATCCTCTCCCTAATGCAGGTCATTGGGCTGATGAACACATCCACACCCAGGAAAGCCACTGCCTTCCTCCTCCTCCTCTTCTTCCCCATCACAGTTCAGCGATAAGGGTTTTCCATCCTGTTGATTTCTGTGCCCATATATCACCGTGGGTTTGACTGACACTGCCCTGGGCCAGCCTAGCCCAGTCCCTTAGCCATATGGTATGGAGGAACCACACAAGGTTGCTTCTGTTTTGGTTTGGGGGCTCAGCTCCTCCACACTCCTCCCATGAGTCACTTCTGACCAAATATTTGTAGAAAACCCCAATCCTGACTGTGCCTCCCCCAGGGAGGTATGAGGGCTGGAAGTTGCTGATGCTTTAGAGCCATGGAGCAATAGTGCTGAACCTGAACTCTGCCATGCCTCTGTGTGCTTACTGGGCACCACCCAGCCAGCCCTGGGCTAGCTGGGCCATGAGTCCAGGAGATGAGATGTGGGTGGAGGTGATCTCTATAGTCACTTCAGCCTCCTGTCAGCTGCAGTGCCTGGTCCAAAGCCACCGAAGTTGATTGTGTTCTTGTTCTCCCTGCTGACAGATAACTGCCAAGCTTTCAGCACTGTGTTGCTCCTTGAGCAGCTGAACAAGGCTTGCAGAGAAGCGGGGGTGCTCTGGGCTGCAGGGCTTGCTGTGGTCTGCCATGCACCGTGATGAGTCAAAGGATGTAGCTAAAGGGGTGGGAGGAGAATGGTGCAAACTGGGCATGCCCTCCGGCGTGCTGGTGGGCAAGCGCAGCGAGGGATGGCTGTGGCAGACAGCTCTGCAGGGCCCTGGTGCCTCGCCGTGGGCTGAGTTTGGGCACGGGTGCCCCAGGAGATGGGTGAAGGTGACGGTGCTGACCAACTGAGTCCCGAGTGCGCTGTTAGAGAAACACACTGACAAAAACAACTGTGCAGTGATTCAGTGCTAGCAAATTGTGACAATCAGCCTGCCCGCGTAACCTTGGAAGCCTCTAACCATTGTCTTCTCCCTCTCCCTGCCTCTCGTTTCATGTAGTACTTGTTCTGTCCTGTCAGAAACTAGTGGCAAGTCTCTGCCTTCCCCTTTTTTCTGTACACAGGGGATGGTGAGCTTGGCAGGCTCTTAATCGGAGGTAAATAATGCTAATGCCAGGGAGATTTGAGTCTGTTGTATGTTGGTACTGGTGTCCTAAGCTTGCATTTCACCACCTTTCCAGCTTCGTAGCGTTAGCAGGGGAGATGCAAGTTGCCATCGGGAACAATGTAAAAGTTGGGAAACAAGGAATAGGCAAGTGGAGGGCTGGCACAGACCTGCCAAAAGCCAGTAGTGACAGCTTGACTTCCTTCAGTAAATCCCTGTCAAGCTCTCTGACCTGAGGGCTGTCATACACTGGTGTTACCTGTGTTGTGTGCACTTCTGCAGCATAGGGTGATTTTAATCCAGTTGAGGACTAAGCAGTGAAAATGTATGAAGTACAACACAGGTTTGGCTATAATTGGCATATTGATGGGGACACTGTAAGAAACAAGTAGAAGCAGCAAAGCTAAAAGCATGATGGAGGTATAAGCATGGTGAGCCTGGCCTCCTGAGCTAATTGGTGACCCTGGGCTGGCCATGGTGCACAAGGGATACTGGGCATGGAAGTTCTGGACAGACAGACCACCCCAAGAGTGTTGTTTCTGTCCCTTCCCCTGCCTTTTCCTCTTTGGGGACAGAGATGCATGTGATCCTTCATGTCATCTAAGGGCACCGCATTTCTGTCCTCTGCCAGGCTGACCTGGAGTGGTAGAGGAGTGCCTCATGTCTGCTCCCCAGTCAGCTGTCACAAAGGCAAAGAGAAGACAGCAGAAAGGTCTGACAGAAGTGATTCCATGAAATACTGTCAAGAATGAGAACTAAAATAAGGTAGTGGGATGAGTTATGTTCAGGGTCCGTTAAGACAGACAGGGGCTGGACTGTAGGAACGAGCTTTGTCCTGGATTTGCTGCTAAAATCATGGCACATTGCTTTCCAGGTTGGCAGGTAGCTGCTGCGACTTCTGCTGGGACATATCTGGTAAGGCAAACTCGTGTTTAAAATATGTGTCGTCCATGTCTTTACTTGCAAAGCGTGTGTGGGTTGGTGGTCACTGTGGGCCCCTTCCTCATAGCAGTGTGTTGATGGGAATCAGTCGCTACAAGCCAGATCCAGTGTGTTGTGCGTGGAGGTGGATGGTAAATGCCCTTCCCCTTCCTGTCTCCCAAGCAGTGAGTGGGGTGAGGATGACTGCTCCAGGTCTTTGCAGGGCTTCAGTGCAAGCACATCAGCAGACAGGTCAATGAAGGTGACAGCCATTGACCACACTCAAATTACCAGAACAGTTCATCCCCTTGGCCCTCACGCCTGAGCGATGGGAGGACTCGCATAACCCTGAACTTCCCAGCTGTTTGAAGTACAGAGCCAGTACTGATAGGAATTTTGCAGACGGCAGCTACCTAGCATGGCAAGATGCAAGCTCTGCCTCTAGGCACTTGTGTGTTTTCAGGCCGGATCCGAGCACACGTGGTTGCAGCTAACATGCTTGTCTGCGTGCAATGATCACAAATAATGTTGTGCTACCATTGTAACTGCATAATAAGATAATCTCTTTTCTCTCTTTCTCCTGGCACAGTGCTCCAGCTCCCCTGTCAATGGTGAGTTCTTACCAAGTAACCTCCATAAGGAAGATTCAGATGTGGTTTTGTATACCTATTCCTATCACAGTTCCTTTATCTTTGTCTCTCTCTCTTTTTGGGAAAATCAGAATCTGCCGTGTGTGCTTCAGTGAAAAGGTATGTGAACCGTCAGCAAATTATCTTGGCAGCATTTTCCTTGGGGGTGACACTGCTTTGTTGGGGATGCTGCTTTGGGTAGTGGGAAGTCTCTGAAACCATCTTTCTTCCCGCAAAGTCCCAGGGTTGCCTGTGGGCAGAGAGGGCTCTAGTTGTGCTCAGTGAAGGGGGGAATGCCTTCCTGGGGCTCTGTATGTGCAGGAGAAAGAAAGGCAGGGCAAGTCTCTGGTATATCAGCCAGCCTGACGTGGTGGGAATCTACTACTCTGAGAGCCTTGCCGTTGGTGCTGAGGCTAGTGGTAGGGGCCTAAGTCCCAAACAGATCCGCTTCCAGCCTTCATTGAACTTGATTTCTACCTAAGGGTCAACAGTTTACAAGTACCCTTTCCCTGCTCCCGAATGGAGCCAGCAAATAATTTTCATCATCTGTGTTGTTTGCTCCTTTGTATTTGTTATGGGGGCTGTGCCTTGTTGTTATGGCTGTCTGGCATTGCTCCTGCTCTTTAATGGGTGGGCTGGGCCCTTTACAGGGGAGTAGCTAACAGCTGTCCCTGCTGCAGATGAACAAAATTTCAATGAATAAAAGTATGTGGTCAGGGGCATTCACACACCTTTGCTGGGGCTTGGGCAGCTGTGTTCTGTGCCTGCGTTTGCAGATATATTGAGATATATTGCTGCAGATCTGGGGCAGCTGGCATGGAGGTGATGTCTTTGCTTTTTCCTCACCAGTGTCAGCCAGGAGACGCTTCTTGAGATAGCCCGTGGCCAAGCTTCCCCCTGCAGCCTCACTTTTGGTCAATACGCTTGTGCGCAGGTAACAGCAGTCCCCTTCTTGTCATGATCTAGTGTTTTGGTTTCCTTGGCAATAGTGCCATTTCTATCGTGAAAGCAGTCCCGCTGTCAGCTGTGAATGGAGTGGCTGAAGCCTTGTGCAGGCTTGGGTCCGGGTTGCTAAGGTTTCCCTCACAAGACTGAGAGAAGGGATGGGGTCAAACACACAGGGACCATCCAGAGCACTGAGCCGTGGCAATGTCACCTTCCCAGGCAACACGTGCTCTGCATCATGAGGCTCAGGAGGGGCTACGCCACCATGGAAGGCTTTCTGGGGCTGTCCGTGGCAGTGGGGGATGCTGTCTTTTCCAAATCTCTCAAATGAGGAAGTTGGACAAAGGAGAATCCCATAACAAATTGGCTCTTAAAAACTGGCATCAAATCTTTGCGTGAGAGTAACGTTGGTCCATTGGGCTCAGGCGCTTCTGAGCACAATAAAAAGTGGTTGCAGTGTGGAAAATGTCATCTGCAATATTTCAGGTTTACTTCCCCTCCTGCTTTTGTCATTATCTCTAAGTTGCTGTGCTGCCACTAATTGCAATTGAATTGACAAAGATTTGTATTTTTCCCATAAATGTTCCTAACAAAAAGATGTAATTTCTTCAGGTATTTGGAGGGGGTTTTTGTTTGGTTTTTTTTAATTGAAAATGTTTCTGGAATGAGAAAGTTTCTTATGGAATTTTCCCCTGTGATCAAATGGCCTTTTTTTTTTTTTCTTTTTTTTTTTTTTTTTTTTGTGGGAAACCATTTTGAATAAAGCTTTTTAAAGCTGCCCTTTGGTTGGGGGCAGCACAGATTAGGTACCAGAGGTATCCAGCATTTGGAACCAGACCAAGTTTAGACTTGCATCAAGTCAGTCTGAGTTGGACTTTCTTTTGACTCCTCTGTCAACAGGTTTCATCACCTTCTAGTGCTGAATGCTCGTGTAGGTGAGAGTGAAGCAGACCTGAAGGAGGTTGCACACTGCAGCATCTCTAAATATGACACACCAGTTATTATCTCTATATGTATTTCCTTTTTTTATTTTTTTCCCCAGAGTGCTTGGCTCCAGGACCTTCAGGATGATTTCCTTATAGCCTTATATTCTTGCCTGACCCCTAAACCTGCCAGTGCTGTGGATCCGGAATACTCTGTTCTGTTCTTTTCCAAATACGATGCCAAGAAGCTTGTAGCTGCTCTGACTAAGTTCAGCCAGCAGGTGGGTATCACATACCCAAATGTTCACCTGTAACATTAATGCCAGTGGAAGGCATAAGTTAACATTACCAGAGAAGGGATTATTGCTAGGGATGATTCTGTTTGCAATGTTCAGCTTCACATGGATTTACGTTAATATTTGTTTAGAAGTCCATATTCACTTGAATTCATGTGTTTCTTCTCATCTCATGCCTGCAGTTTTCTCATGTGCCTCTTTCTCTCGAGTGGAACATGATCTTCATTAACGGCCTGTGGGAGAAGCTCTTGCGAGTACCCGATATTGACAGCCCACCCATTTTGTCTCAGTTGGTCCATGAGGGGCTTCAGCCATTCCTGGTCGAGCCCAGGGTCTTTGCTTGCCTCCATGCCAAGAACGTGTTGTGTGAGACATTTCAGATGATGTAAGTGCTGAGCACAACCATTGTTTCAGTCCCGTGTTGCTGAGATAGGAAAGGGGCCCTTACACCAGCCTCCCAAAGCAAGGGGCTAAACCCTGTAAGTGCTGCGAACTGATGGAGGCCCAGGTGATGAGGTCTCTGAGAAGCTCTCTCCAAGGCTTCATAACACACCTGCTGGACTGGACCTGCAGGACTGGCAGTGCGGCCTCCAGATGATTGCGGGGGCTGTTGTGAAGGGGTGTCACGTTGGTAGCTTCGAAGAGGGATGTGATTGATAATATCAGGCTTCAAGTAACAGCTGTTTCTGTAAGAATCCAACCCTGCCAGGTCTGACTTCATCTGTGTTTGAGGTGTCTGCCTTTCTTATTCATCTTTAGAGTCGCTGCCCTGAATGGCATATATTCTGACCTTTCAGTGGAAGAACAGAGGAATCTTTACACCGGAATCAAATACTATCTCATCCAGGATGGTAAATGACTTGATTTTCTTTAAGAAACAACAGGATGCTGTAAGCCAGTGATGTATGCTACAACATTAGCTGCAATCTGTTACGGGGCTGAGGCTTCACAGATTTTTTTTTTTTTTTTCCTGGTGAATTTGTATTGTCTCTTCAATGGAAATAGGCTGGGAATATGACAGTTAAGTGGTATCAGGAATAATTTCCCTGTCTCAAGGCTTTATTAATCCAGGATTTTTATAAATCAGCACAGTCAGTCCTATGCTGACTTACATCCTGTGCAAATGGCATTTACTGCTTTTGTTGTGAAAGAATGGTGCAGGGTTTGCTTCTGAGAACTAAAGAATTTGGCTCCAAAAAGGAACCCAGGTGAGACACTCCCCTGTCTCCAGGCAGTAGCTTGCATGCAAAAATTTAGTGTCCTGCAAAGAGTTTTTGGCAGATTTTAAGGGAGGAAGAAAGAAGCTGGTGATGAAATATTTGGAGGGCTGTGAAAGAATGAGGCATCTGTCCCATCCCACGTGCGTATGTATTCTGAATGCACAAACACGTGGATTTGAGCATAATGTGTGATCAGAGGCACTTAGGGAGCTCTCTGCTGAGTACTCTGATAGACTGAAGCCTGTTCCATGTTCAGAACACATTCTAGTCTCCACTGATTTCCTGATACGGTGCGAATCTGTAGTTTTATGATGTCTGCCTGTTTTGCAGGATCAAACCAGAAATGCTACAGTGCAGCTGTTCCAGGTCTGAATTCCACTGCTTGGTTTGAAAATTATCTTGGATCCTTTTTGGAGCATGCTACTGTTGGAGACCTGCAGCTGTTTGCTGACGAACCAACAGTAAGTGCAAGCTCATTTTGGTGATGAAGAATCTGCAGTGTGCAATGTACTCTGTGCCTGGGACAGACGACATCTTCCTGCCCTGACCAAAATTCATGGAGGTGCTGCTAGCAGGAACAATTCTCTTGTTTATTTGTGGTGAACAGTCACTTCAGTTATTTTTTCCCCCATCACGGTTCCTTGTGATGAGAGGCGCTTGCACAGAAGTTGGTTTCACGTAAGTGATTCTGCAGAAAGCAAACTGAAGTCAATAAGAGGAGCAAGACTGGACCGATGTCTGGGCCTGGCTTAGTGAATGGCTGTACCAGGCTTGCATGTGTGAGCAGTGCTGTAGGGGCACACTTGTGAGCAGTGCTGTAGCTTCAGCAGCTCTCCCACCTTTATGCCTTACAGCAGTCATAGAGTGAGAGGTTTACCATGCCCTTGGCATGCAAAGATAAATAAAACAAGGTGCCAGTGTATTACTTGAAAACAAAAAATAAATTTTCTCACAACTTTAAAGCCAGGTGAAAAAACTCTTACTGCTTGAAGTGAGGTTTGTTCAAACTGTTCCAAGTGACTGTCAGGATTAAAGTATCCATCTAAATTTCTTTTTCTTTTTCCCCCATGTCAACACCCTCAGCTTCAAAAATTTGCCAGGGATCCAGTCAATATACAGATGATCAGCAACCTCACCTTGCTGCGGGAGACGGCTGTGTATTATACCTCGCTACTGACCTCTGGACCTGGTTTTCCCTTATCGAGGTACAGGACCTGACCTGACTTCCTACCTGACTTATGGTTTAGCATGGTACTGTGACTTAGCAAAAGTTTGCTGAGTGGTGATTCTGATGGCTGTTTCCGTAAAACCTTGAAAGCATTTTTCTGTTCCTCAAACAATTGCATTGCACTTGATCTTGGGGAGGGCCAGACCACAGGTTACAAATCTGGGGAAACTACTGTTGTGCAGTGCCAGCCACCAACTAATGACCAGCAGCACATCTTGCGTGTTTTTTGCGGTTTCACGTGACACAGCAGTGCTCTCTGTAAATAGAGCATCTGCAGAGCTAACATGATCAGGGGAAACGTGCACTGGAAAAGAGCATCCTTTGGAAAAAGAGGAAAGATCTGACAGAGCCACTGTCTAGCATACTGGCAACCTCTCCTCCTTGTCTCCCACCTGCAGTCTCCCAGACAGATTTGTTTGCTACCTGAGCCCCTCGGCAGTGAGCAACCTGAGCAGAGATGACGCTTTGAGCTTGTCCCAGAGGATCACTAAGAACTGCCCATTGAACCTGACACACAGAGGAATAGCTAGAGAGAGAGCTCCCTCCTCCCTGACAACAGAGGAACTGCAGGTAATACCCTGTCCAGCCCTGCAACTCGGTTCTTCGTTTACCTAGACAAAATTTGTGAGGGTTGAGGATTCAACTCTCATGCCTCCTCTTGTGTACACTCCTGTAGGTTGCCTTTCTCTTTTTTTTTTTTTTTTTTTT
>VZTL01060001.1:28871-56322 GCA_013400535.1 Scopus umbretta
TTTTTTTTTTTTTTTTTTTATTGTGGTGTCTGGCTGGTGTTTTCATAATCTGAAAATTCTCAGTGGGTGAAAGCAGTCTATCATCAAGCTTCATCACACAAGTTTGAGGCAGAAAGTCCAGTGATTTAAGATATCCAAAGGCTGTAGGATCCAATAGGCTCATGTCACTGCTCCACTGACTTTCTTTTCTGTCTGTGTGGGACCTTTTCAGGTTGCATCCTCTTTGGTGAGAAAGTTTGAGCATTTCTCTCCTGCAATCCTGCATGCGTTGGGACAGGCTGCAGTTGGGCTATCCATATCTGACATTGAAAATGGCATCAGCAATGAAGACCTTGAAGCATCTATTCCTGCCCTGGGTAAAGTTCACGGCTGGAACGCTGAGCAGTCCAGCGCTATTATCAACAAACTGCTCCGCTCTGGCTATCAGGTACAAAGGATGAGGTCCACAAATGCACCTCACACCTGGTAGAGCTACCTGCCCGCAAATGATATTTGGCCCTTCATGTACTCATGCCTGCATGCAATACCTTTCAGATCCTGGATGGACAGAGCCTGGCAAAGCTAGGGAGCTTGGTGGCTGGCCTCAACAGCAGCACCCTTCGAAGTCTGTCTCCAGAAGTGATCTTGGAAGCCATTAAGTTGCCTGAGTTTGTTCAGCAAATGGTCACCCTGCCCACTGCTCTGAAAATGACGCTTGTGGAAAAGGTGAAAGTCATTTTTCTCTTCAGGCATCATAGATTAGCAAATCTAATCACAGCTAAGAGCACTGGTTACCTGGGGCCAGGCATTGACACACGTAGTTGGGGGTATTTTTCATTGCTAAACTGTGTGCAGCAGGACAAGCATCTCAAGTCCCTATTGCTGTGCCTTGTGGATGTCCTTGGCTGCCAGCCACTGTGTCCTGCTGAGCCTCTTGGGAATGAGAGCAGAGGAGACAGTTGTTTTATGAGGTAGTCCTAGAAACTACTCCCCACTGACTTGAAAAGGTGCTCTCAGAGAAAGGATATTGTCATGGTTTAGCGTGAGAAGTGAAGGCAGCTTAGAAAGTCCCTTTTAGTGTAGACTGATCCTTCAGCAAGGTGCTATTTCATCCCCCTGTGTGGCTGTGTAGGATTTGGACACCTGTCTTCTTGACGTGACTTTAGCCTTCAAGTTGCATGTATAGCTTTCAAGTTTGTTATTCATCCTCCCTCTGTTAGGAAATACTCTGACCTGTGTTTGGCACCAGAGGCCCTGCCTATGGCACGTCCTGGGGCAGTGGGGCTGCCAGGGCTCTGTTTGAAGCATCAGGGAAATAATGTCTCATTCACCACAGGATTGTTCTGCAACATGCCTTCGGGAAGTTGAGACATTGTTTAGGTTGGCAGAGAGGAAAGATGTGTCCCTCCCTTCTGGCCAGTTAAACTTTTCTAGGGCATAAAGTCAGGAGATAGGAAACGGGTAAGAGAACAAATCGTTCCCGTTCATCGGGAACCCAGGTATTAGCTCCAAGAAGCTCTCCTAGTCTGATTAGTATGCCAAACAGGAAGTATTTCATAGTGTTAGGTCTCTGAGAAATGCCCAGATGACCAGCAGAATTTGCCTGGCTTCTTTCCAGTTTGTCGTTGCTTCTCCAGCAATTGTTTATTTTAGCCACAGTGTTTGAATGATATGTTTTTGGGTCTTTTTTTAAAAGATTTCCTCCAGTGTAGGCCACCCTGCTGACCTGGTTAAATATATCCCTGATGCTCTGGCCAGTTACGTTCCAAAATCATTGCTTGTTTTTGGGGAAGAGAAGCCCAATATTCAGGATCTCAACAGTAAAACGTGGACCCGAGAACAGGTAATATGCTAGTGGCTTGTGTCCTTCTTATCCCTCAGTGTCAGCCTTGGACTCTGCAGAGCTACGAGTCCACTCTGCAAATCTGTCTGAAAATACAGGTGAATGTTGCGGAAGAGCATGATAAGCCGTTGACACTCTGGCTTTGTTTCACAGGCTGCCATGTTTTTCAGTGATGTGGTAAAGACAGAGCCTGACTTCAGCAGGTAGCGTTTTTCTTCTTCCATTTTCCATGTTTGTGTTTGCTTTGATTGCAATTTCCATGTTTGCTTTGATTGCAATTTCCATGTTTCCTTTGGTACGTGTGGCAGACCCAGCGTGTTCAATCCATAGCAACAGGTGGGAAAATATCATGCAAACGCAGGCATGTAGCATCAAGATTTACCAGGGAGTCAGCTGCAAAATATATCTGTAAGCCACACTTGCTTTCTAAAACGATGCTGCTGGCTTAGACTGCACCTGGAACCTTTCTGGAAGGCGTTTCTAATCGGAGAATATGTCAGTCTTCCACAGTGCTATTCCAGGGATTAAATTTAGAGGGGCCGTTATACGTCTCTTGTCAGCTCTTTCATCCGAGATGAAAAATTATGAGAATTGTGATATATATATATATATCTGAAAAACAATGGAGTCTACATCAGTCCTACTGATCTCACAATAGAAGCTCTTCCATATAGAAAGCAATCGAAGTTTTAAGGAATTCTCCCTGAGTTCTCCCAGGCTGTGCAAACTATGTTTGGTGATGAGGATCTGCGCAACTCTGTTTTACTTCCAACGTGTGGTATGTGCTGAAAACACAGGGATGAGACTCATCTTGTAACTCAAGATACTACTTTGGGTGCAGTCCCTGCATTTCCACTTCTAGATTATGTTTATTTGACCAGCAATGGCTTCTTGATCTCCCACATCGGTCAAGAGTAGCAATTTTGAGGGGACGGAGTTTGGAGTGCATTAAGCTTTGAGAATGGGGGAGGTTTATGCTTGCTGTGTTTGTCATTATGTATGTGGGAGATCGGCACTGAATTTTCTCCTGAAGTCCTTGCTGCTCTGATTTGCTTTCTGTAAACGTTCAGGCTTTCCCAGTCAGTCCTCCAAGGCTTCACGTGTGCAGCTGCCAATAAGATTGAAGCAGAAAGATTTCAGGAGCTGGCCAAAGTCATGAAGAGGAAGAATGTCAAACTAGGAGAAGACCAGGTCAGTTCCCACATTTCAAAATGCCGTGTTTGGTGTTGTCATGAAGATAGCAATGAGGATTGTTCAGCAAGAACAAAAACACTTTCAGCTTAAGATAGTAGAACAAATGTAACTGGTCCTGGGTCTCCATCCCATAGTTCTGAATTTCCCTGAAGAGAGGAGGCGTCAAAACCCAGTTGGCTAAGTTTCTCAGGAACCAAAACCTTTGATTTCTGTCTTCCTTTTTGTCTTACTTTGGAGGAACAGATTAAAATCTTTGTATTTTTTTCATGTTTTTCTTATGTTTTCATGCTGTCTTCTTTCTTTGATGTAAACTGTGGCGTCCTTTCAGCTGAGTTGCTTGGTGACGATGGTGACACTGCGTGGGATTCCCAAGGATTTAGATAGCTATCCTAAAGACCTGTTGCTGTTTTTAAGGTAACTGTGCTATGGTTTTCGTATTGTTGCCTTAGTACTTTGTGGGAAAAAGAGGTATTGCTTTATAACCTAGCTGGAAATGACAAGCTCGTGTTTGATATATATTTCAAACTTGTTCAGGCCTCCTTACAAGGGGGCGGTGGGGAAAAAAAACCCCAAAACAGATTGCAGAAAGCTTTCAAAAGGGTTTTAAGGTCCTTTCAGGTTCAACCATCCATCATATTAATATAAACAGTATGAAGGTCTCTTTAAATATATCTGTTTGGATATGAAACCAGTATACGGTTTTAGTGCTTTCTGGTCTCTGTGCTTTTTCCCTTACAACATCAAAGAAAACAGACAGTAGAATGGATTTCTTTCTTCCAGTAGCTACCCACTGTCGTTCTGTATCCACATCTTAAACAATTCTTAAGCTGAGTCTCACAATAGATTCATTAAGGTGAAAATAAAGTTTTAAAAAATGTGGACTAGGATCTTTGGGAAGGACAACTGCATAGTGTTTAGTCTGCAGATGTGGAAGATGTTATACTGGACACAGTATATGTTGAACAGCCTTGAATCTGACCAACTGTTTGATATCATTCACTAGAATTCATGGAGTGTTTGTCTTTCTAGTCCTTCAGACTATGCAGCGACAGGAAGCTGTAGGCAGTACTTCTCTAATATTGGGAAAGCAAATCTTGATGTTCTGCAAAGAGAGTCATCTCAGCGGAAACAGCTACTCTTGGAGGCTTTAGCGTGTTTGGTACGTGGTGAGGGGATAGCCCTGCCCAAGGCTGGGGAGACCTTGGGGTTCAAGAATGCTCTTCTACAGTGGCATCTGGTCTATTTAATGCTTCTGTCTTGTATTACTTCAGGAAATTCCTGGTACACAAGTAAATGAGGAAAATGCCGAGATTCTGGGACGTCTGGTCTGTGACCTGGGTGGAGAATACATTAGAAGTTCTGGTGGGAGTTTGCTGAAGCAGTTAAGCCAGTGTGAATCTTTCCTGCCTGATCAAGAAGAGGCTATTAGGAGTGTCATCAGCAGTGGTAACACTACATTTGGGTATGAATGTTTCTTCTGGGCATCAGCAAAACAGTTCCCTTAAAGAAAATCATTGTCCTGTTAAGACCTGAGTGAACTCCAGCCAACCAGGTTGATCAAAAACTTGAAGAATTTGTTCCTTTTGAATTTTACATTGGGCTTTTTACATTGTTTTATTTGAGCTTCTTTCAGATTAAAAGTTTGGCTGGAATTCCACTGAAAAATACATTGTCATTTCTGTGTCTCACCTGCTCTAGTGATAAAAGCCTTTCCTCTGGTCTGTTTTTCATTAATGAAACTTCTCTGAGACTGTCCTGATGAACACAGGTGGGCTCTAGCTGTTTGTCAGCCACTGACTTTCAGAAAACATTCTGTTTCTACCTGTCAAACTGACAGATGCTTGTTAAATTCCTTGCTGTATCTAACAGAGACATTGTCCAGGGAGGCAAAATATTTTCCCTACCTGTGTCAAATGCCCTGAGATCTTGGCATTGAATTGGGTGATAGTAAGCAACAGGTATTCTTTGGGTTTCATGTTTAAAAAAATAATGTATTTGTTAAATGCCATTTTCCCATCCAGCTTACCTTTTTCATGTTACTAACAATTGCTCCTGCTCTGGTGGAGTGAAGTTTTGTGTAACAGGAAGTGATCGAGAAGTTTTAGGATTTAAATCTTGTATTTTCTTAACTTCAAATGTTACAAGGATATAACCCTGGCAACAGGGTGGTTTGGGTTTGTTGGGTTTTGGTTTTTGTGGTGGTTTTTTTTGTTGTTTTGTTTTGTTCTTCCTTGAAAGCTGATCCCTGCTAATTTTTGTATGCAGGCCTCCCGTAGTGTGGTCAGCTTTTACCTTGAATAAGCTCAGTGGATTGATTCCTGTATTTGATCACAGCATCTTGCAGAAGGTCCCCAAGGTGGGTTATTCACAGAGGTGTGGGGAGTTTGGGAAGCAGTCCTAGGTCCTGCAATATGGAAAAAGTATGATGGGGGTTGTTCAGCTAGTACGTTTTCAGTAGTGTCTTCATCTAAAAGTGTGGTGCCAAAGGGGATGGATGGTCTATGAGAAGTGAGGGTTGATCAAGTGACAGCCTGGAACTGCAAATCTAGGTCACTGTCATCCTCTTCCTGTAACTGTCAGAAGAGCACCAGAGGTGGAAAGCAGTGGTAACTATATACAGTGCTTTGTGAAGAGGTAAAATCATTTATGGGGCATGGGATATGATGGAGTTTAAGCCTTTAGAAATCTGCCTTTGGGTCACCAAGGAGAAAGGTATCTAGGCTTATAGCAGGAGGTCTGCTGCCCATAGTACTTCTAACAATGAAGTTTCTTGTCTGTGTGAGTAGCAACTTCTTATGCTGGTGATACACCCAAGATTGCAATATCCCCCTGACAAAACACTTTCTTTGCAGGATGCTTTATCTCTGTGGCTGAAAAACTTTGCACATGATTCACCTCTGTCAAAGGAACAGCTGGCCACCGTTGTCGAAGAACTCCTGCCTACTAGGCATAAGCGTGCTGATGGTATGGGAGCTTTCTCTGATCCATAATGGCAGCATTCCCCCTTGTATCGGGCTTGACCCTAGTGCTTGTGGGTCTCCCTGAACAGGTCTGAGTTGAACTATGAAACACTTGGCGATAGGTTACCCAGGAGGAGGGCGGAACCATGATTGCTTACCTGTCTATCTCCAGCAAGGGAGCATTCAAAGCTTGAAGCAAAAGGATTTAACACTGAGCACATTTGATAATTGCTTCAACAGGTTGCTCACCTGAAAAGGAGATAACAGAGGAGGTTCTTAACAATGACTTGATGCCTATTTTCTACACACCTGAAGAATTGCGTGCTTGCCTGAAGAATGTCTCCCTGGAGAATCATCTCTCACGGATACTGACCTACGCCTTCAGTGTTCAGCAATTAGCTGTGCTGAAGGGGAGGCTGGATGAGGTAATACTAAGCTGAAGAATGTCAGATTATCTACTGAGGAGATTTCTCAGGGACATGTCCAGTTGAGTTTAAGTATCTCCAAGGGCTGAGACTCCACCATCTCTCTGGGCTCCTCTTCCAATGTTTGGCCACCTTTATTGTGAAAACACGTGTATCTTAATACCTAATCAGAATTTTTCATTGCCTGTTGGCCCTTATTCCTTTCACTGTACACCTCTGAGAAGAGTGTGGCTCAATCTTCCATGTAATCTCCCATTAGATAGTTGAAGACAGTAATGAAATCTTCGCCTAATCTTCTGTTCTTCAGACGAAAAATCCCAGCTCCCTCAGTCCCACAGCTCCGCTTTGTATGTTGTGTGCTTCTGTCCTCCTGACCAGCGTGGCCCTCTGCTAGACTTGCTAGTCTTTGCTAGACTTTGTCAAAGTCTTCTACCAAGGAGCCCAAAACCAGACATAGTATCCAGATGGGGTTTTGCAAGTGCCAGCCAAATGGAGGGGAATAATCACTTCCCTTGACCTGCTGGCTGTGCTGCTGCTAGGGAAGCCCAGTATTTGATTAGCCTTCACCACTGCAAGGCACACAGCCCACTCGGGTCCATGTTGAGTCAGTTCACAGTGCTTCAGGTTTTGTTCCTTCCCCCGGAGCCTGCTTGCCTGAGCTGTCAGACAGCAAAAGGACAGATGGGCTCATGGAATCTCACTGGCTTTGGCTTCTTGCAGACCTTTCGGGCTTTTCCGCATTAATTTTGAAAAGAGCAAAAGTTTGTAAGCACAGGCATGATAATGAGTGTTCATAGCAGTAACAGTCGTCTTTCCACAGGCAAATCCTAATGGGTATCCTGAAAGTCTCCTCCCTGAACTGGGCGCTCTCGTTTCTTTCATCACCCCTGAGGATGTTTCCAAATGGAACATAACTTCAGCTGACGTGCTGGCTGCCTTGCTAAACAATAAGCCCTCTGACGATCAGGTGGGTGTTTGGATTTCTTTTCCTGCCCATGTTTGCTTCCTGGTTTGGGAGCTGCTGGTTTAGGACTAGCTCAGTGGATTCAGAGGTGATTGGCCCATCTTTGAGGTCCAAACAAATAGATTTGAAATGATTCAATTTTATTTTTGTAATTACTGTGTTTTGGTTTTCTTTTGAGGATGAAAACACAAATTCTGATTCAAGTTAACTTTTGAAAAAATTAAATGTGCTTCTAGGCTTCTGCAATGATTAAACGATATGTTGGCTTGGGAAATGCCTTGAATACCACTGCACTGAATGCAATTGGTACAAAATACGTGTGCCTTCTGAATGCAGTCGAGTTGAATACGATAGACTCCAACAGCTTGAAGTGAGTCAAATATTGTGATGCTCTTGGTTTCTTGCAAAAGCAGTTTCCCATTAGCAAGTGCAATTTCCTTTTCTCTCCGCTCACTGAAAGGAAATCTAGGAAGCAACCTAGTACCTGCTGTGTATCTAGGTTTAAAAGCCTGCTGTTCTCCATCCTGCCAGAAAGGGCTCAGTTTTGCAGTCAAACTCTCTTTACTGCACCTCAGCCGACAACAGATGTGGTCTGCATGCATGCTTTTATCTAGAGGCAAAAGAGAGTCAATGAAATTTCATTTAAATTCCTTTGAAAAGCTGCTAAATGAAATTAATCAAATAGCTATGTCTTTGCAAATACATAAACTTACCATGCACTGTCCGAGCCGTCATAATTTAGAAGACATACCATTTTGAGCAGGAGACTGAGACATTGTTCTTTTCACTTAGCTTTTCTCCATACATTTTCTGCCTACTGGGGAGGGGGGGTAACCTGTCCTGTGCAGAGAATCCCAGGGAGATGCTCAGAATACTTCAAAATTTTTTGGGGTTTAAGATACTGAAAACTTTTCACTCCTTAAATCTTTGTTTTTCTGCAGACTGGCATCGCTGAATCCTTCAGCCTGTTCACAGCTTACAAAAG
The DNA here is from genome assembly GCA_013400535.1 of Scopus umbretta. NCBI lineage: Eukaryota > Metazoa > Chordata > Aves > Pelecaniformes > Scopidae > Scopus > Scopus umbretta. The sequence continues at coordinate 37,222 of VZTL01060001.1, forward strand.
ACATCTTATATGCTAAAGCAAAAGATGCTTTCTCAGACCAGCGCTATTTACCTGCTTACTATGAGCTTATCGAACCATATCTAGGTATGTAAAAGAACAGTGTGCTATGGGAAAGGAGAGAGGTCTTAGCCAGAGGCTGAATAGGTATCAAATACCATCTAAGATCTGGGAATTTTCAAAGCCAAGGTGTTAAAAGTTGTGGAGAATGTGGGTCTTTTCCAACTTGTAGATGGCCTAAAATATTCTTGAAGGATTTTGTTGCCCAAATCAATTGTCAGACTATCACAAGGAACATCAAACTTGGGACTTCTGGGATGGGTAAGATCTGCTAGATCCACGAGAAATCGAGCTGCTAATGCTTGATGCTTCTCACAGCTGTTCTCCATGTCACAGAATATAGATTCCCCCCGCCCCCATTAAGCCAAGAATGTATTCACAGCCTGTGCAAATTCTTGTAACCCCTCTGTCTAGCATCTGGCATTGTCACAGATTAGTTTAATGGCCAAAATAATAATACCTCCCAGCAAAATGAAGTAGCATCCATATATTTTTGCGGTTGGAACTCTGTTAGCACTCCCAGCATAATAAATTTTGGAGACATCATTATAGCTCCAGCTTATACAGGTACACGACACTGCTCATTTGAGGGCTGTCCTCCATGCGTTGATATACTTTCTCTTTTGGGTCCCAGGGGGTGCTCCTGGTGTGGATCTCAAAGCTCTAAGCAAGAACAACGTGAACATGAAAGTTAGTACTTTGGCGAAGTTAAAGAGAGACTCTCTGATGGTGAGCTGAATCTTGAAATTATTTGACTCCTTGCGTTCGTATCATCCTAAGTAGTTGGTTTTGGGTGTGTTGTCCATTGGTGTAAATCAGGAGTCACTCCATCAAATTCAGAATGATGCTAGACAGTAGAAAGTGGAGAACTGGCCAGAAACTTCTTTAGAAATGTAAGCTGGAATCATACATGAATGCTTAGCCAGTCTTGCTGGGGAATTTCTTTAGAGCAGGCTCTCACAGCAGTAGTGGCAGGAGCAGGGGACAGGCATCCACTAGGCTACAGTCCACAGCTATGTAACACATCTTTTAACAACAGTGTTAGCAGTAATGTAATCAATTCTGGAAGAAAGCCCAGTGACCTGGGCAGAAGCTGGGGCCCCCACTTGGGTGTAGGAGACTTTTCATCAGAGGACAACAGAAGTAGGCTTTGAGGAACCATTGTGTTCATTCCCCTAACCTAAGGCAAGGATGTCCCAAGTGAAACCACTCACCAGAAATTTGTCCTCCTTGTTCTTCACACTTCTAATAGAAACCTCATCGGTGCCTTGGTCAGAGGTATTGTTTCTATTCCCGCATTTATGTCTGTAATTCTTGCTCTTTGATTTCTCCTAGAGCCTGACACCTTCTGATGTTCAAGGCTTGCTAGGGGTGAATCTTGGAGACCTGGTGAAATGGCAGAAAACATCTCCCATCTGGGAGTGGGTCCAAAAGCAGAAACAACAAGAACTGGATGAACTGCATGTTGGGCTTACTGGGGGAACACAAGAAGGCTACATGAACATTGTCACGCCCAAATTTCAGTGTACGTAGTATGTTAGGACCTCTGGTTGTCATGCTTTAAATACTTATTTTTGGGTTATAGCAAGGAGAACGGCCTTACGGAAGCAAGGCGCTTTCAGTTCTCTGTGAAAGAGAAGTGAGTGCACCAAACTGATGTAGGTCCTCGGGCCCCGAGTCAGGGCCTTCCTCAAGCAAGAGGTGGCCTTGGGCAGCGCTGCCACACAACTCTGCCCCTGCTCTCAGCAGTGCTTGTGCCAAGGCCCTGGAAAGTCCTGCTGGCTGCTTTTGTGCCAAGAGAGCAGACTCTTGATCTGACTCTCTGCGGACCCCTTCCAGTGTCACTTGTCACTACCCATCCGCCCAGCTGCAATAAAGCGCCTTGGGCAGTGCTCGCCCCCTCCCTTCACCTCCTGGTGTCAAGGGGCAGCAAGTTCAGTTCTGCCAAGGAGCCTTAAGCCTTGCGGAGTAAATTCCAGGTCTGAGATGAGAAGCAATCCTCTAATTCCACTGAGAGCATCCTTGCTGGCTGAACATCTCAACCGAGTGAGCACTTCCAGAGCTTCCTCCTCTGCTGTGTGTTGGGTTTGGGCTACAATTTGGTGGTCCTATTAGGGGTGGCTATTTACCAGTCAGAAAGCCAAAGATCTTCCCTGGGTGTGGCATAAAAAGATGTTCTCCTCCATGGGGGAATGGTTCAATTGTTGATTTCTTTGCACTGATGCCCCCTCTTTTTCTTCTAGCACCATCCTCAGCCTCTCTGGGTACTGTGGCCATGGCGCTCCACCTCCTGCCTGCTCTGCTTATCAGTTTCCTGATGACGTCGGCCTTGTCTTGAAAAATCTTCCCTCAAGAGAAAGCAAGATGAGGGGGACCAGCCTATGACCTGCTCTGAGGCCTGTTGGACACAACCACGCCTGAGGGGATGCTCAGTGCTAGCAGGCAACTGTTATGCAGCCCACTGTTCACTTGTAGGTACTTTTCTCTTTCAAATCACTCAAAACAAACAAAGAAACAAAAAAACAACCAAAAAAAGTCTTCTGTTGGAAGGGAAGGTTTCAGACTCTTCAGAGCAGGATCTTCGCCTTTTGTACAAACCGAGCCCAGGAAAGGCCCAGCCACATTGCTGCAACACGACCGGTGTCAATATTTTACTGTGCCGCCCCGGTAGGTTTAAGGGTGAGCAAATTGGCTGTTCTGCATGTTAACGATTGTATTTCTTGAAGAGAAATCTTTTGACACTGTCAAGACCTCTTGAGTGGGAGCGAAGTTTTCCGGTGGATTGTAAATAAGTAATGGAACTAACTAAAAAATGCCAGAAGCAAATTGCTGAGTTGCTATTGTCTTCATTTCATTTGGACTGCCCACACCTTCCTGTCTGCAGGTATCGGTCCAGGAACCCCAGACATGCCTGTTGCTTTTCTTTGGTGTTGACTACTCAACTCTAGGGGCTGAGGCTGTTCTCTGCTTCCTCATGGGGAGGGTATAAGAACTTTGTGTAAGATTTTTTTTTTCGACACTTTTTTTTTGTTTTGTTTTCTGCTCATTGGGAATTTCTGTCCAAAAAAACCTCAGTGTCGCCTGTATCCAGCCCCTGAAATCCCCCTTTTTTCCCCAGAAGGAGAGCCTGCCTGCAAAGACATTATAAATATTAATTGTCCATGCTTTACAGAAAGAGAACAGGACCATCTGGTCTGTCCTTTAATGCAGACTTCCGGGTGGCAAGAGACACTTCCCCACTGCCTGCATCCCATGGTGCTGGGGCACTAGCTGGGGTACGAGAGAGCCCGATGCAAGTCAGTCAGTCTGCATTTTTAACAGCGCTGATCCCCTGATAGAAATCTTGATTTGTTTCTTCATGCCTTGACTCACTCTCAGCGAACGACGTGCAAGAATCTCCTCAGCCCGCAGAGAATGAAACTAGTAAGTGGAAGATCTGCAAGTTGGAGGGAGAAACACTTGCAGTAGAGCTATTGGAGGAGGAGATGCTAGCTAATGAAGAGAGCAAAAGAAGTGGAAACTGTTTAGATTTAAGCTAGCTGGAAAAACTACAACACAAAGCACTAAACACATCAACACATTTGATTAGGGGGAAAAAAAAAGTTGATTGATGTTTTATTATATAGCATTGCAACAGTAATCAAGATAAACTATCTTCAGTTAATCATCCCTCTAACTAGGCTTTGTGTAGTTTGAACAAGTCTTGATCAAAAGTCTCATAAGTTCATGAAACAAGTTAAATGTAATTTAGTGGATCTCTGAGCTTTCAGACTGCGTTGCTGGGTCATGTTCTGCTTCTCTTGCAACAACCAGTAACTCAAATCCCTGAGTTGTCCCACTGTTTCAACAGATCCCAGTGGGATTGCTTAGAAGTAAAATACCGCTCAGTCTGAGTAAAGCTGGCAGAACGGGGCCTGCATTGCCAGATCAGTCAATATTGCTGACAATTGTATTACGTGGAGCAACTAGCTAGTTAGTACCTGTTGGGCTTCTCTGGGCTGGAAAAATATCTGTCCTCCTTTCACTGCCCAGACTCAAAAATAATAACCAGTTCTGTGCTGGTATCAAACGGACAAACTCTGCTCCTTTTCTGGGTTTCTGCTTTTCAGTAGGGAGTTTGCCAGCACTGTTATTTTGTAGGATGGTGAAAATTAAAGGAGGGATCTGGTGAGCATGGTGCTGGAGGTGGCGGTGTCAGAGAAGCCCTCGCAGCAGCAAGCTTCCCATGGCCGTCATTAGTATGGGCACTAGGCAGGAGGAAAGTCTGGATCCTGATCCTAGGTGGAAAACACAGATGAGAAACAATTGGATTATCCAGATAAACACCCCATAGGAGCTGTCGGGGCAGTAGAGTTGCTTTGGGATTCAGGTACCCCAGAGGATTGCTTGTGTCAGGACAACACTTTCCTGCCTTTTGTGACATTGCCCATACCTGCGCCTTCAGGCCCTGACCTGCACCCCCATTATGAATGTCACCTGGCCATGAATAGTCAGCAGGACTGAGTCTGTCTGTCTTTCACCAGCGTAAAGCGGGGGTAAATCCGCTTGAGTCATTAAAGCTACGGAGGTAGCTCTGCCAGGTTAAAGGGCTTCAGACTTCAGGGCTTTTACAGCGATGCCTAGTCGGAAGCTCTGCATGCAGCTACGATACAGAAGGCCATATCCTTCCTTTGTGAAAAATGGTACAGTGCACTGGCATGAACGGAGTTACTCCAGCTTTCTGCAGAGCGGCCTGAGGGCTGCTGTGCATGACGAGACATCTCAGGGTGCACCTTGCCAGACTTGCAGAGTGCGTGGGATCTGGAGGCAGTATGCTCCAGACCCAGGGGCAGTAATGCCCTGTAGAGATGCCTCGCTACCTGTCTAGCCAGAAACGACTTGGGGTTTCTTGTGGACAGCAGCACACCAGTATCGAAACTGGCCAGGAACAAGGTGGAATGGCTACTGCTTGTCGGTGAAGACTTCTGCCTCACCGTCGGTTCCTAAGCCTTTCCTGACTCTGAACGTTCACACTTTACCAGCTTCAGGTTGCAGGTTGATGTATCCGTTGGATGTTGGTCTCGGTGGCTCTGGCATGCCTGTGGGTGGTTTTTTAGTGGTCTTGCTGCCGGTGGTGGTGGAAGAGGGGCCGAGAAATGCCGGAGGGGCACCAGTCTTGCAAGCTAATGTCGTAGTCTTGACTGTTGAGGGGATGACGCTCTCTTGGGTGGAGACGGTGGAGTTGGGGATCGGGGTGGGCTTGTGGGAAGGGAGGTTCGTTTCTGTGGCAGCGGGTGCAGAGGTGGAGTTAGGGCCAAGGGTGCTGGGAGCATTGTGGGTGCTCAGTGTGACGGTGTTAGGGGTGGCAGGAGTGGGGTTGGCGGTACCCCCAGGTGCTGAGGTGTTCCCGGACACCAGTGAACTGGTATTGCAGGTGGCGACAGCTGGGTTAGTAACAACGCTGGTGGTGGTGGTGGTGGCCCCGTGTGTGAGAGCAGGGGGTGGGACGGAGCTGGGAGAGGTGGCGTTGGGGTTGACAGCAGCAAGGATGGTGGTGAGGAGGGTGACGTTATTTGAGGTGGCGGTCTGGTGGATGGAGTATGGGGCGGTGGAGCCGGTGGTGGGAGCAGGGCGGGCGGTGGAGGTGGCAGGGGGACTCCCAGCAGCGCCGGGGGCAGCGGTGTAAGCGCGTGGGGGAGTGCTGTGAGGGGGGGTCGGGCTGATAGCGCTCGGGGTGGGGGCCCTGTGGGGGCCGGCGCTTGCATTGGCGGTAGGGAGGCTGTTAATGGCGATCGGGGTGGAGAGGGTGGTGGGCACGGGAGCGGTGGCCCTGGGGGTGATGCTGGCCGAGGCGGCGGGGCGAGGAGGGGTGGCCGTCCCCGCGGGGCCGGGCTCCTCCATCCCCCCTTGCAGGCCGATTCCCAGAGTGCAGTCCAGGTCCCGCTGGGACTGTCTCTTCACCCAGCGCATCACCGAGGTCTCGTTTTCAGCTTCCTTCAGGTAAGGGAGGTTTTCCCCAAGCAAATTTTTCACATCCACGACACTGAGTTTCTGCAATACACGTACAACAAACAGCATTGCTCATCCTCGCAGCCGGCGTCGCCGCAAAGTGCTCTGCTAAATGGGGCTGCAGAGCAAGCAATAACTTCCAAAAGAAAATTTTAAAAGGTGAAAAAATAGAGACTTGGTGACCTGATGGGGCTGCGGCCTCGAACCCCGCCGCTTAGCCCTCGACTGCCCTTCCGTGGGGAGAAGAGCAGCACCGTGCTGGGGACGTACCTGCAGTTCCTCGGGATTGAGGGCAAGAAAGGTGTCCACATCCATGTCTATGGCAACCCCGGTTTTAGCCAGGTCTTTCAGGTCCTTTGCTGGAGCTCCACCTTAAAGAAAGCGTACGGGGCACCTAGACACGGGCAAACACTTCCAGTGCTGGGAGAGGGGTTTTGGAGGCTGCTAGATGTGACTCTGCTGTGATAACCCCCCTGGCCGAGGAAGAGGTATCCAACCTCAGGCGCCGTGGGAAGGAGGGTGAAGCCTACCCAGGTACGGCCAAATCCGGCAGTAATACACTCTGGTGGCGCCAGCCTGGCCAGCAAAGGCCTCCTGGGCTTTTTTGTAGAGTTGATCCTTCTTAGTTTGAGAGCAAGAAGAAATGTTTAATTGTCCGGCAGTCCTGAGGGAGGGAGGGTCACAGGTTAGAGCCGGGGGCACCACCCCAAGCCGCAGCTAAAGCCCTTTTGTTGGGAGGGATGAGTGGTCTGTCCCTGCCAGCCGTGCCGGTGGCTCGGGCAGGAGCCGGGAGCGGGACACAGCCATCTCACCGTGCTGCCTGCGAGCGGGCAGAGCCAAAACTTAGGTGGGAGCTGCCATCCCGCCACCTGCTTCCCCTGTGGTCCCAGGGTCTCACAGGACTTAAAAGCATCCCTAAAACGTGGCTTTACCCGATTGCTTCTGGAGATATTTGCTGGAGCTGCTCCTCCTGCAGATCACACAGGTTTCTCCCACCGATTTTCTGAAGCAAGGGCCCGGTCAAGTTCCCCCCCAAGGTCAGGTACCTGCTGAGCAGCTGCTGGACCTGGGAAGCACAGTTGACGTGGTTGCACTTAGGCAGGGAGGGAAGATGCTCCCAGTGGAACCGTGCATTGCAAAACGGCTGTGCCACCCGCGGGCAATGCCTCCGCTCCCAGCTGGGCTTGGGCACCGAGCGGTCCCGCTTTGGGTTCACCGGCACCCGTCCCCCGCTGCTGCCACGGGTTTACCTGGCGAGCCCCCCACTTGCCATCCGAGGGGTTGAGCAGGGCCGAGAGCGTGTCGCTGGATGTCACCGGCCACAGGCTGATCTCCTCCGCCGTGTACTGGCGGGACAGCGGCCCGAACAGCTTCAGCTGCTTCTCCGGGATCCCCGACGGGTAAATCTGTAGGGCCAGGCCAGCAGGGCGTAAAAGAGGGTCAGGGGAGGGAAAAGAAAGCAGAAATGGGTGCAAAGGACCCGCTCGGGTGCCTTCATCCCCGCAGACGGCGGTGCACGTCCCCGCAGCGTGCCCACGCTGGCAGGGGGCTGCGCGGGAGCTCCCGCCCTGTGTCACCCGTCACCTGCGCCAGCTTTTTTTTCATGACCCGGAGATACTCCGTGGTGAGCGGCTGTTTCAGCAGAGGCTCCAGGTTTGCCTTTAAAACCTCCTTGCTCAGGCAGAGGTCGAACTGCTCGCTGGTGTCGTAGATGATGAGTAAGAGGGGGTCGGAGACGGTGCTGGCAGTGATGGGCACGGACGGGCAGCCTGCCGGCAGGGAGGGCATGTCAGGCAGACGGCGTTTCCTCCCTTCCCACCTCGCCCTGGTCCTGCCATGGGGCCCTAGAACCCCTGGGAAGAGCCCAAGGGAATGAACTGGGAATCACAACAATGCTGCCCAAGCCATCCTGCCAGCCGGGACCGCAAATCAACCTCCCATCCCCTGGGTCCCCGACCCATGAAGGTGCCTTATTTGCTTTCATTCCTTAAAGTTATTCCTGAGGAACCTGCCGATGTTTCAGCAGGCCACGTGTGCTTACTCCTGTTAAAGGCAACTAAAAATGCTCCGGCAAGGTGTACCCTTTCCCACGCCACCCACATGAGCATCCTCCGGTCTTGCAGCATCCTCCCCTGCCGCTGCCCCTGCCCGGCTCCAGGAGTTTTCTCCCCCACCAGCTCCTTCCCGGCTGCTGCTGCCGTAGTCCTGCTCCCAGGTAAGAGCAAACACCCCAGCGTGCTGTAAGGACACTTCCCCCGTCTCCCCAGCTGCTTTACAGGGAATCCCACAGCTTTCTGCCCGGTGCTGTCCCCTTCCCTGGGGGGCACCCAGATGCCAACCAGCCCCAGGGGCGTTTTCCCCACCCAAGAGCTCTGAACTGGTCCGGACTGGCAGTGGCAAAGGGAAACGCTCACTGTCCGTGCTCCGCTTCAGCCTGGGATGAGACGAAGCCGCCGCTGCTGCGAAGGCCCTGAGGAGGGTCAGGGACTTCTCTCGCTGGGAACGTCCCTGGCTGCCGTATGCAGACGCGATGCTCCTGCCGAAAGCCTCCCGCGCTGCCTGCCGGGGGGCAGAGAGTGCTGGGTCCCGCAGCCTGCGGGCTGGCCTGGCTGATGGGCGACTCGCCCCGAGGTCTCGAGGAGGGGGCTTACCTCGGCCACCAAGCTCAGCGTGGTCTGGTTCAAAGCCAGCACGAGTGGCCCCAAACTTTGCAGAGTCCGTAAATCCCAGCCGGAAGGATGCCTGTGGCCGTCAGGAGAAGGAGAGCAGCTCAGCATCCTCACGGGTACGTCATCCCTCCTGCTCGTTGCCCCCCCCCGGTAAGAGCTGATGAAGGCTCCTTACCCGTACACTGTGCCCCCCCGGAGGAGCACGGCATTGAGGGCGTCCTGCTGGGCCCCCGTCAGCTCTGGGCAGAGCTTCAGGTTCTCCAGGACGCCGGGGTCTGATGCCGTGACGGTCTCTGGCTCCATGTCGCACACCAGCGCCCCAAGGCTGCCGAGCTGCTCGGGGCGCAGGCGGCTGCTCCTCACGCCCTGGGAGAGACGACCCAGCCCTTGTACAAACGCCCGGCGCAGGGTGGGGGGGACCCTGGCCGCTCCCCGGGTCGGCCCCACTCACCAGGCAGGCCAGCGCCCCGCGCAGCAGCCTGGTCCGCCGGGCTGAGCCCCTGGGCAGCAGGTCCAGGTTCCCGCGGGAAGCCCGGGCGTAAAACGCTCCGCAGGTCCCACGGCGCACTTCGGCCAAGCTGCGGGGAGCAAGGGTCAGTGCGGCGGGGAGGAACGGGGCGAAGGGTTCCTCGTGTCCAGGCAGGAGGTCTTTAATATAGCTTTGTGTGGGCGCGAGGGAAATAGTTTTAAACTGTTGCTCCCTCCTAAGCAACGAGCTGCCGAGTTGCACAGGGCTCAGGGGGTCTCCTCCTACCCTGGGAGGATGGCTCAGGCATCGGCTTTGCCGGACCCTGCGTACCCCATGCCGCGGCCATCGTGGCCCCAGCCTCGGAGAGGAGTGGGGTGAGGAAAGGAGCAGGGGGTCTGCAGGGCTGGAAATGCCCCGTGCGGCTCTGAAGGTGCCCGCAGATGCAGGCGATTTTCCTAACAGTCTCCTCCCATGCAGAACTCCCGCGTGCCCCCGGGGCATGCCAGAGCCACGCTGGCGAGCGCTGGATGGCACGAGTTGGCACCAAAACCGCAGCCGTGTGCCACCCTTGATACTCACTCAAAGAAGAGCAGCAGGTCTGGTGGGTACCTGCCGAAATCAGCCGTCAGGTTCTTGGCAGCGAGCAGCCTGGCCAGGCAGGACAGCTGGGCAGAGAGAGGCTGGTCTCGTCAATGCCAAGGCGGTGGAAGCCCCTTCGTCCCGGCACCCCCCGGTTCCCCGTCGGGCTCCGTGGGGTTTGCAGCCCCCACTCCTGCCCCTGCCCACCTGGGCACCGCTCAGCTCCGTTGTTTTGTTTTGCAGTCCCTGGGCAAACGCGAGGATGTCGGCCGCGGGCAGGTCGCTGGCTGGGATGCACTGGAAACCTTGCAGGACTGAGGCTGAGAGGCTGCGTCGGGGAGGTGCAGTTGCATTTCACCATCTACTTTAGCACCCAACACCCCACAGAGGACAAACCCGCTTGTTCCCTTGGGAAATCCCCCTTCATCCTGAACCACGGCTGCGTGGGGTAAGTGGGAATAACATGGGGTGTCATGAAAATGTCCCCTAATGCCAGTGCCGGGGTGGTGCAGGAGGGATGAGGGTGCCCATCCCCATAGCTGGGGTGGTGGCAGAGGTGCCCACCGTACCCTGGGCTTTGGGCGAGGGAGAAACCAGCAGAGCCTGGGTTTCGGCTCGGGGGAGGCTCCCTTTGCATCTGCGTCAGCCCCGTGAAGGAAAGGAAATTCTTGGTGTGTTTGTGCTACAACAAAAGCCAATGCAGCTGAAATCCCAGCCTGGGAACCGGCTGTGCAAGGCTCTAAATCTTCTCCAGCCCGAGTCACCTGTCATAGAAGCTGTGACATGGATGTGGGGAAAAACGCAACATCCACCCACGCCGGCCCCACTGCCTGTGCCCCCCGAGACCCCCCCGCTTGTCAGAGACCCTGGCTGGGGCTGGTACTTACTCTGCGTGTTGCTCAGTGGCAGACAGGACGGCTCCAACAATCAGGGCAGCCTGGGGAGGAGGATGGGGGGGACATTCAGCCCCAGCAAAGAACGGGAAGAAGGGTTTTTAAACACAGGGAACGGGATCTGACCTGGCTGGTGCGCCCAGACCGGCAGCTGCTGCCCNGCCTGGGGAGGAGGATGGGGGGACATTCAGCCCCAGCAAAGAACGGGAAGAAGGGTTTTTAAACACAGGGAACGGGATCTGACCTGGCCGGTGCGCCCAGACCGGCAGCTGCTGCCCACAAGCCGCAGGCAGCTGAGGACAACTACAGCAGCCCCGAGGCTGCTCTGGGTTACGCGCGGGGGCAAAAGCCACCACGGCTGCTCTCAGGAGTGGGGACCCTTCAACAGCGGGGCTGTCCCTGCTTCCCCGGAGCTGGGTGCCCGTCGGGTTTAGGGGCCCAGCCCTCGGTTTGGAAGCAGGGCAAGGGAGGCTGCCGGGCAGCGGGTGAGCGAGGGCCGGGGTGGGCCAGGGCCACGGGCTGCACAGGGAGCCACCTGCAAGATGGCTTTGCCTGCCTGGAGCCGAGGACCGGGGGAACCGCGGGCAGCTCTGTCGTTCCTGGCACCAAGTGCGAGGTTTTGGCAAAGCCCCGGCGTACTCGGAGCCACCGGAGCAGCCGGCAGTGACTCACCGCTGCTGCTTTTGCGAGGTCTGCCGAGAAACCTGCAAGGAAACGGGAGCAGGTTATAGAACATCCATGATGGTATGTAGAGGCAGCCGGGGGCTGTTTTAAAGCAGCTCCAGGTTTGAAGTCTGGGAAGGGAATTTTCTTTGTCGATTTAATAACGTTTAGTAAATGCTGGCGAACGCGATGCAGAGAGCAGCCCCCGTGCCGCCCTGCAGCCTCTGCCAGCCCGAGGAAACCCAGGGCGCCTCAGGGTGGGTTTGGAAGACAAAAAGTGACAAATCTGCCCCTGGAAACCTGTCTGTGCAGATTTCTAATGTGGTGCCGGCTGCAGCTGGGAAAAACTCCCACTGCCGGTGGATGCTGATGGGAGCAAGAGGCAGAGCGTAGGGAATGCCAAAACCAAAGCGGGTTGGGAAGGAAAAGCAGCGCGGGCTGGAGCATCCCCAGTGCCGGGGGGTGCGAGGGGGTCCTGGGGCAGGGCCAGCTTTAGGGGGACAAGACGTAACTCACGGAGGCAGAGAGCGATGGCTGCCGGGGCCGGGGCTGCCCGCACCATGGTGCCTGTGCCGGGGCTTCGTCCTTGGCGCGGGTCAGGCGAGCACAGGGCGCAAACGGGGAGCCGAGGCCCAGGTTCTGGGACGGTGCTGGCTGCCGGCTGGGCTGGGGACGGTGCTGGGGGGTCCCGCAGCCGATTCTCTCATCCGATGCTGGGGCTGGAGCCGTGGGAGTACGGCAGCTCAGCCGTGCCCTGTGAGAGCCTGCACAAAGCCCCCGCAACCAAGGGAGAGATTTTAAATCCTATACAACAGCAAACAGAATTTCATTTTCCATCCATTATTAAAAGAAACTCCACAACAGATTGTCTTCTCTGACACCCAGAGCCCCGCTCCTGCCTCTGCCCTGCAGGGAGAGGGTCCCCCTCCATCCCCCGGCTCCACACGGGACCACACCAGCACGGACTGGGAGAAATCCGGTGTCACCCAGTGGAGGAGCACCAGCAGGCATTGCCCTCGCCCTGTACCGACTCCACGCCCCTCAGCTAGAAACTCCCAAAGGAAAATAAATCCCCACTCCAGAAATGCCACCGCTGGGCTGCTCAGCCCTGCCCAGAGCACCTAGCTTATTGCTTATTGCCCTTCGAACTAGGCGCAAGTCTTTTTTCTGCTAAGTCTCCGAATGTTCCCTAAATCCCACCGGTGGCCTTGCTGAGTCGCTCTCCGTCCGGGGATGAGGATTTGGCGCAGCGATGAGGATTTGGCGCCGCGCAGCCGGGGAAGGCGCTCACCCACCTGCGGTGGCCGGGGATGGCTCGGCACTTATTCGCTGCGGGGTGGGGATGTTACTCTGCAAAGGGGGTGTGACGGGGCAGTTTCTCAACAGTGTTTTGTAAAGCTGCTGTCTCTCCTGTTTTTTTTTTTTTTTTTCTTTGGTGTGTTTTTTTTTTTTTCCCTTTGTAAAGGGTCGCTTTGAAGTTTGGGGCAAATGAGTTAAATCCTCTGGTTTGGTGGTTTCTGTGCTCCTGATGGAGACAAGGGGCCTCCCTGTTGGTGAAAAAACCTTTGAGCTATTCAGGGCTGTAGTTTATAGGGCAACTGGGGTGCAGAACAGACAAGTCCTCGCTGACGGGCTCAGCACCCCTCTGGGAGGTGCTTCCCTTGCGCCCGTCCTTTTGGCCTTGGCTATGGACAATCCCATTCCCCTTTTTAGAGCTTTGCTCCCTGGAATATCCGCTCCCGCTCTGAAATGCTGTCCGGCACGTGCCATGAAGGAGGAAACCAAAAAGAAAGGAAGCAAAGCCTTTCTGAGGCCGCGTGATGAAAACCCAGAGGAGCCCAGTGCTGCGCAGCAGCAAACGCATTATCCGTGCGGTTATCCCGGGAAAAGGGAAGGGCAAGAGCCGTCGGCAGCAGGCAGCTGGGCTGGCCGCCTGGCTGCACCACCCGCTCGGCTGCGTTTTGGGGCATCAGCCTTTGCAAAGGGTGCCTGGACCAGTGGGCGCAGCGCTGAGCAGGGTTTGCCATCTCCCGGTGCTCCCGGCCGGTGTCCCTATCCCCTGCCGAGGAACCGGTCCTGCAGCACCGGGACTTGGTCAATGCCTGTGGGTGTTTCTGGTTTCTATTTTGGAAGGATTTGCTGTAAAAATACCTCTCGTTGGAGTGGTAAAATTACAGGAACTTGTTTGCTATGAGGCTGCCGGTGAGACACGGCCCCCGCCGCGGGCTTGCTGGCCAGAGGTGGCTGGAGCAGGAGGGCAGGGACGCATCAGGGCCGCTTTGCCGGTCACCGCGTCCACCGTGTCCCCGCGGAGCTTTAAACTGGCACCGAAACAACCCCTGGGGCTGTGGAGGAACAGGCGCAGGAGCATCCAACCCAAACCTGAATGTGCCGGGAAGCATCTGCCCAAGCCCCTTCCCCTGGGGTCCTGGTGGGCCGGTGATGGGCTCCGACCACATCTCCCCACGCTGGGCAGGCTGGAAACGCTCCTGCACTTAACCAGCTGCTTCTCTGCCCTCGCCAGGTTTATAATCTTAAAAATCTCACAACCTGAAGACTGCAGATAATTCCTTTGGGTCTTCACTTACTTTTCCAGCTGCTCCAACCCAAGGAACGACCACTGATGTACAAGAATTATATAGAAATCATGTGTGGAGGCAGCTTTCCCTGCGCACCCCCTGAACACCGGCCACCCCAGGGCTGCTCCCCCATTTTCCTGCCAGGGAGAGCTGCGGTGTTTCGAAATGAGGAGTTTTTCTTCCGGCTCTGCTCGCTGGTTCAGGACAATCCCAGCCACTGGTGTTGACCAGGGTGGGCAGTGGGCAGGGAGAGGCAGGGGAAGGGCCTCGGGCATCCTTGGTTGTCCGTATCGGAGCTACTAAATCCAGGAGGACTTTCGGGTAGATAATCCTGGTGGTTTCAGCCAGGCGGATTTCAGCAGGGTGAGGATGAGTGCAACAGGTTGGCCAGGTTGGTGCCCCGGGGCCGGTCCCGCTGTGCCAGTCCGGGCTCATTCCTGGAAGCCCGCGGCACCGCGCCAGCCCACGCAGCGCGGCGTGGATTGAGACACCAGAGGGTAAACTGCAAGGTATACAGAGAGTGGTTTATTACGGTAACGTACAACAAGAAACAAGGGTTATCGCAAGCTGTACAGGACGTCACAAAGCACAGACCTGATCACAACCCCCCGGTCCGAATGCACGAGTGGATGCACACACGACGCAGCAAACGGCCCCGCGGCAGCGACGGCAGGGAGCAGGACTGGACATGGCACGGGAGGGGAGCCGGGGAAGGGCGCCTGGAAAACACCTCTCTGCAGGGTAAGGAAAATAAAGATTTATCTCTATTTCCTGCAACGTTGGGTAAAAGTGCAACACGCGAACGCTGACGGGTGCTGCAGGGGCTCCTCCACGCAGACGGCGGGGCGAGCGCCGGCTGCCAGCCCCCCAGCATTGGCGGTCCATCACCGTCCCCCCTGTGCGCGGGCACCGGCGTGCCCCCACGTACCACCCGCAGCCACCGCCGGCCCCGCGGCCGAGCGCAGCCTCGTCCGGGACACGTGGCTGCAGGANCTCTGCCGTCGCAAATCCCAGCCGTAACTTTTCAGGACCTCTTGTGCACGTCACCCACGTTCACTCTTTGGCAAACAGGTTCGTAGCGTTAATTTACAGCTTTGGGACCCACCCGCGGCTGCCTCTGCCTTCCTCGGCCACTCCGGGAGATGGGATGGGCAGAGATGGGGCCTGGGAGGAAGGAGATGGATTTTCTGCTCCTCCAAACCCCCGCTGAGCCCTCTGCCACCAGCTCACGAGCCCGTGGCCCCCGCTCGGTGCCCAGAGCCGCCGCCTGCAGAGCCGAGAGCTGTGCACCGGTCCCCGTTCCGCAGCGGACGGCAGCACGTTGTGCCAAGCCACAAAACCAAGGTGACGGCCACCTCCTCCCTGGCCGCCTGCCTCAGCGCGGTGCGCTTGCACCCACCAGCACCTGGGGAAGCCGGGGACGGGCGATGCGAAACCCTGCGGGGTTTCGGTGACCGGCACGGTGCGTTCACCTGCGAGGAAAGGGCTGTGCCGTTTTATTTCCCCTCAGGGTTGGAACATGAGTTACGTGAAACCACCGCCAGGCGCATTTCAAGCGGGACAGGGCTTGTGGGGCGACGATAACTCTGGGCGCGTGCCGATGCGGCGGCTCGGTGCCGAATACCCCGGGGATGGGTGCTGTGTACACAAGGGGCTCCAGCCACCCCGTCCGACCCCAGCTGCCCCGCTCTCTTCGTTTTCAAAGCTTCCTCTAAGGGCTGCAGACGACAAGCAGGGCGAGAAGGAGAGAGTGAAGCGGCACAGCGCTGGCCGGCAAAGCAAGGGCATTTCCAGAGAAACTCCTCTCTGCGTCTTGCAAAAGCTGAGCGCCAGCGTGAGAGACGAGCTCCTTCCCGCTCTCTGCGTCAGTCCTCAGCCTTTCTTTCAGCTTCAACCATTTCCTCGGCTGCTGTCGCTGCTCCGGAGCCCTCCCCGAGTGCCCACCCGACGGCCCTGCCTGCGGCACCCTCCGGTGCCGACACCCCCGCAGCGACCTGCCGGCGAGGAGCCACGCGGTGGGACAAAAACCGATTCCCCCTCGTTCGGGTAAAGCAGAAGAGGGCTTGTGCCTTCTGACCTGTCTCAGCAGGGCTGGCATCCACACCCAGGATAAAAGTGGGTGCTAGGAAAAGGCAAGGGTAGGAGAAAGGTTAATAAGATCTATTAAAAAAGCTTTGGGCTGCTGGCTATTCTAACCACAGCAGTACTAAAAATACAGGCATTTCCGAGACCACCGGTATTTCAGAACAGCTAAAAGACTAGATTCCTCTCATAGAAATTTGAAAAAAAAGTTTAAAATCCGTTCGTATCGACTCACGCACCTTCAACAAACCTTTCCAAAACCGACAGGCGGGCCGAGGCAGGAAGGAAAGCGCGAGGGCAGGGACGGGCAGGCGGCACGTCCTCGGTGGCAGGCAGGGACCTCTCCTGCGCCCACCGCACAGCCCAGCTCCGCAGGCAAAACACCCGGGGCCACCCCGGGGCCGGGGGGGGGCTGTCAGTGCCCCCGAGCGGCAATTCAGCCTCCTGATCTCCCGCCTCCCACACGACGCGTGCGCCGGTGAGCGCAGCAGGCTGGAGCGAAGGGAACCGGGGACACCGAAGATGCACCACCCGGCATGTTCTCCTCTCCCTTTGCCGGGCTGCATTTTAGCATCCTAGCACTGAGGGCTTGAGGAGACGTCCATCGCGCTCGCGGCAAAGGCAGTGTCCGTGCTGCCCCGGCTGTGCCTGAGCCCTGGGACAGGGACGTAAAGCTTTGGGGTCACTCTAAGCTGGTATGTGACACACTGACTCTTCTGCTGAGGCTCAGAATTAGGAAAGGGGCATCCAGTGGCCAGAGGGATGATGTGTACATTAAAAAATAAACCCATCCTAATCGCTGCTAAAACCTGTCTAATCCCAGCCCCAGAAGTGAAGGAAGCCACGGCATACAGAAAGTGCAGGTGTGGAGTCAGCGCTGGGCTCTGTGGAGACCCACTAGGACAAAAATGGAGCATTGGGCTGGAAAAGCAGAGACGCGGTTTGTGCTCACTCCAAAGCCCACTCGGCCAACCACTGCTCGCACCGCGCTCGCTGCTCCTCCGTCTCCGGGCTCTTGGCTTCGCTCAGTGCCTCCTCTCCTCCGCCACCAAGCACGGCTTCCTGGTTCTCCTCCTCTTCCCTCTTCTGCATCATCTTGTCCTTCAGCTCTTGGATGGTCTCATCCAGCCGGTGAGTGACACGGTGGGGCACCCAGTTGCTGTCCATTGCAGTGACGAAGGGGTCGGGCGCGCAGACCTCGATGAGCTCCTTGCCGGTGGGGATGCGCAGGTAGTAGGCGTGGAGCATCATCCTGTAGGGACTGCTGTCCTTCTTGTGGCTGTAGGTGAAGTCCCCCACGATGGGGTGGCCGATGGCGCTGCAGTGTACCCGGAGCTGATGAGTCCGCCCTAGGGGGAGAGCGGGAGCAGAGGAATCGGGGACACAGGTTAGCCCTGAATCCCTCCTCAAGGGCACAGTGGTGTGAGGTGACCGTGCACCAAACAGCATTTGTCCCCCCAGGCTGAGAACCTGAGCCCTCCGCGAGCTGAGCGCGGCTCTCCGCTCCGCTCAGCCCTTTCTAGGCTTTGGGTTTTTTTACCATGCCACCACGCTGCAACCAAGGCCCAGGGCTGCAAGCGCAGGTCCCGCTGCAGCACCTCTGCTGCCCCTGTCTGCCCAGCCTCAGCAGCCCGCCGTGCCCGCGCTGCCCCGGCCCCGAGCTCCCACCTGTCAGCGGCTGCAGCAGCACTTTGGTTACGGGGTCTCCGCTGTAGGACCCGTGCTCGAGCACGATCAGCTCCGATTGGCAAGGCTTGGGATTTTCACAGCCTGCAACAAGATCCGGAGGGGGGTCAGCTCCCCCCAGCGCGGCCCAGGTGGTCCGGGCGGCGCAGGCAGGGCGCGGGAGCCGCTCACCCTCCGTCCCGTCGATGCACATCATGTGGGTCATGCCCTCGGTGGTGTTCTTCCCTATGGCGTAGCAGATCGTCATTCGGCTCTGGCTGACGTGGCCCCTGACCTGCAAGGCAGAAAGCCAGTTTGCAAACCCAGCCCCGGCACTCGTTCCTCACCGACGCCGGGAGGGCAAGAAGCAGAGGCCAAGCTGCAACGTTGCAAACTTAGAAGATATGCCCAGAAGCAGGACCTGGCAGGGCTGGGCTTACCAGGGCGAGATAGGCTTTGGTCACCAGACGGTCTTTAAAACACTTGTAGGCGCTTCCCGCTGCCGCTTTGTTGAGTGCAACGCACAGGGCCCCGCTGGTGGAGAAGTCGAGCTGGTGGCAGAACCTGGGGAGGAGACGGGAGGCAGAGGAGCGTCCCCGGGCACTCGGGCACCGTGCCCGGCCGAGGCCGGGTTGGAGGCAGGGCAAAGCCCGGTTTGGTCCCCGGCCGCTCACCTGAAGCCGTAGTAGGTGTCGGGGTCGGCCAGCTCGGGGAAGCGGTACTTGAGCTGGCTCTGCAGCGTCAGCGTCTCGTACCACATCTTGCTGTCGATGCGGATGTCCCAGTGCTTGTTGACCACGATGAAGTCCGAGCTCTGGTACAGGATGGACAGGTTGTCGATGGTGCCCGGCTCCATGGCCAGCGCCCTGTGGGGAGCGTGAGGGGGGGGATCGGGGTGGGAAGAGCCTCCAGCCGCAGGCTGTGCGGCCCCGGGGACGAGCGAAGGGGCCCAGCCAGAGCGGGCAGGGAGCAGGGCCCAGGACCCAGCGCCACGGGAGGCGTCGCGGTGCTGCAGCGGTACCGGGGTCACAGCGCGCGGGGCCCAGAGTGGCACCGGTGCCACGCAGGGCAGGTCCCGCAGTCACCGGTGCCACGCAGGGCACGTCCTGCAGTCACCGGTGCCACGCAGGGCAGGTCCCGCAGTCACCGGTGCCACGCAGGGCACGTCCTGCAGTCACCGGTGCCACGCAGGGCAGGCCCCGCAGTCACCGGTGCCACGCAGGGCAGGTCCCGCAGTCGCCGGTGCCGCCAACCGTGCCACCGCTACAGCAGCCCTACAGCCACAGCCCTCCCGGTGCCACCCCGCACCGGGCCTGCAGCCCTCCCGGTGTCACAGCTCTGCCGCCGTCCCGGTGTCACCCCCGCAGCCGACGCTGGGGCTCGGCCGCACCCCGCTTCCCGCCGGCCCCCTCCCTCCCCAGCCCCGGTCCTGCCGACCCGCCCGCTGCCAGCCGGGG
>VZTL01060001.1:57295-72318 GCA_013400535.1 Scopus umbretta
CTCAAGTGTCGAAGTCGTGTTCTGGAGGCATCGCAGCAGCTGACGGAGATAATAAACAGGTGAGAAGCTGGGATGAAATCCCACTCCTACCCCTGCCACGCTGTCGGACGCGGTTCCCGTGATGCTCAGGTGGGGTCCAAGTTTTGGGGACTTGAGAGCAGAGGAGCCTCTTCGCCCTCAGCACCCCCAGCTTGGGAAGTCTGGGTGTGATTCCCAACCCAGGGCAACTCAATTATTTCTTGCAGTTGCCTCGAGAGCGAAACCAGCGCCGAGAGCCCGGAGCTCGCTAAGGAAGCGGAGCCGGCAGACGAGGAGGAGTCTGCGCTGCATTGCCTCTGGGTGGACAAGTTTACTCCCCGGCGCTACATGGAGCTGCTCAGTGATGATGTGAGGTTCTAGGATAAGTGGGGGCTTGGGGTTCGGGTGGGCTTACTGCTTTTATAACCCTCCTTAATGCTGTGGGATCATGGTTTTGTAGCGCTGCCTTTGCTCGCGGGGTTTCGGAAGTGCTGGCTGCGGGGGCTCTGTCCGTGCCAGCCCTGCCCGGGGCAGTCCTGCTGCGGAGAGCTCGGGGCGGGGGTTTTTCAGCTGTAGGCTGTGGATCTTCCAAAAAAAAACGACTGTGGAAGATGACCGAAATAAGACAAAAAAAGATGGGGTGGACTTTTGCCAGGAATTGTTGGCTATTTTGATTTTTTTTGAATGTTAGAAGTTTTGTAGGGACTTGGAAATTATGGAAGAGGCTGAGAAGCGCTGGGTTGAGCCAAGACAGATGAGGAACAGCAGGGGTGGGACTGATGTGACTTGTCCTCAGTTGCCCCGTGGGACGGTGGCCGAGCCGGGAAGGGAAGCCACGTTCCCATGGCGGGGGGTGACGTGCTGCGCGCTCGAGGTCTCTCCGGGCAGACATGCTCTGCGTTGCCTCTCCGGGCTCGGCTCCTTTTAAGCCATGAAGGAGAGGCCGTCCTCTGTCCTCAGCCCGGATCCTCCTGAGGTTCAACAGGGTTAGCTTGCTTTCTTGCCTGACATGCAGTACACGAACCGCTGCCTTCTGAAGTGGCTCAAGCTCTGGGACACGGTGGTGTTTGGGAAGGAGAAGGCTGTGAAGAAAGCCAAGCCCGATGCTGAGGCTCATCCTCCATTCAGCCAGCCCAAGGAGCAGCAGAATAAGTGGAAAACGAAGGTCCAGCTCACAGAGGAGATTCTGGAGGCTGAGCTGGACCAGCACAAGAGACCCAAATACAAGGTGAGCAGGACAGGAGGTTGGTGCGGTGGGTCTCCTCTCCTTTCCCCCTCATCCCACCACCATGGTGAGGAGCAGGGTTTTCCAGTACAGATCTGGCAGAAATTGGATTCCTTGTTTATCCTGAGCAATTACGGGGTTTACTTATTTCTTTTTCTGTTTCGGCTCAAGTAACGTGGTAACAAGGGGAGGGGAACGGACTTTCTCCAGCCGAATTAAATGAGCTGGTCGAAGAAAGATGTACCCTTTTTAGCAGAGGCTGGTCTTGACTTTATTTCTTCAGGGCAGCTGTGACGTGCCTTTGAGCAAGAGTTTCTGCATCCAGAAAAGAGCAACGATGCTCAAATGCTAAGGGGAGCAGAGATAACATACCCGGGCCAGCTAACCAGCTTCAACCTGTCCAGTGAGAGGATATAAAAAAGGGGAAACAAAACTAGATACTAACAGTGTTGCTTCTCAGGAGTGTAATTCTGGAAGGGATTTTGTTCTCCCGTTTCTCTCTACCGCCCTGCAAACTTAAACGTACGCATGAGAGATGCTGCCAGGATGACTCGGTCACCTCTGAGGGTTTCTGTTACATTCTCCTTCCTCCCTTGACTTTCTCTTTTCTCAGTGTGTCTACAAACCAATGCAGCAGCTCCCAAGGGTGGAAGCAGACCGGTTTGCAGGCTGCAGGGCCTCGTCCCTGTGCATGGCAGCCTTGGTCGGTGCTGGAGGGAACCCGGCCTCGCTGCCTGCCGGGCTGACGTTACCTCTCTGACACAGGTAGCCCTGCTCTGTGGCCCGCCCGGCTTGGGAAAGACCACGCTGGCCCACGTCATCGCGAAGCACGCCGGGTACAACGCCGTCGAGATGAACGCCAGGTGAGTCTGCGCCGGCTGCCCGGCCCTGCCCTGCCCCAGAAGCCGGCGGAGGCGGTGCCGTGCCGGAGATGGTGCCGAGCCGCAGCAGCCTGGCACCGGCTTGCCTTGCAGCGACGACCGCAGCCCCGAGGTTTTCAAAACCCGCATCGAAGCTGCCACCCAGATGAAGTCTGTGCTGGGGGGCAACGAGAAGCCTAACTGCCTGATCATCGATGAGATAGACGGCGCGCCCGCGGTAAGCCCAACCTGGCCGCCTTTTGCATCAACCGCTTAATTTTGTCCTCTTAGCAGCTTGTCCCCTGCTCCCTTTTAGGAGTGGCTTCTTGCCTCTGAACAGCAAGAATTTGTCCCTTCTATCCTTGATTTTTATTTTTCCCCAAGGCATCTATCAACGTGCTGCTAAACATCATCCACAATAAGGATGGGGAGGGCGAGGCGGCGGCCGGCGCGGGCCGGAGGAGGCGGCGCGAGGGCGGGTTGCTGCTAAGGCCCATCATCTGCATCTGCAACGACCAGTTAGTACCGCCTGTGTGTCCGGGGAGGGATGGAGAGCCGAGACCCCTGCCCCAGGCGAGGAGGCGGCTGCTGTTGCCTCCAGCCAAAGCCTTCCTGCACCGAGTTATCCGCGGTCAGACCTGCGGTTTAGAAGTACCTTATGAAAAGCGAAACTACAACACGCTCAGCTTTCCTGAAACCCCCCAGGTTTTGTTTCTGCCGGGGTGATTTGTAGCTAGGTGTGAGCGTGTGGTTGCGTTCGTGTACGTCCGAGCGTGCAGTGGTGTACAGGCAGCTGCCAGATAGCTGGATTTCTTCCTTTGCCAGGGTCCCTCAGAGAGCCCTGTGCTTCCCTTTGCCAGGTACGTCCCTGCCCTCCGGCCGCTGCGGCAGCAATCCTTCCTGCTAAACTTCCCTCGGACGGCGCCGTCCCGGCTCGCCCAGCGGCTCTGCGAGGTGCGGCGCGGCCGAGGGCTCCTCTCGCCCCCCCCGGCCGGCGGGCCCTCCCTGCTGACCCCCCTCTCCCGCAGATCGCCCTGCAGCAGGGCATGCGGGCGGACACGGGCGCGCTGCTGGCGCTGTGCGAGAAGACGGAGAATGACATCCGCTCCTGCATAAACACCCTGCAGGTACTGGTGTCGCCGGGAGGTCTCTGGGGCACGCGGATTTGCTGCGGCTCTTGACTCGATCTGGGCTCAGATGGGGATGGAGGGGAAAAAACTGTCCCAGGCGGGTCCCCAAAATGTCCGCCCTGTCCCCTGTGTTACTTCTAAACTTGATTCCCCGGCAAAGCAAGGAGAAGCGAGGTGCCTCTGTCCCTGGCTTTCCCCAGCACCAGCTAGCTGCTGTGGGCATCCGCTCCCTCCCCGCGGTGCTCGCCCCCCCAGCCCCTCGCTTGTGTTGCAGTTCTTGCACGGCCGAGGCCAGAAGGAGCTGAGCGTGCAGCTGGTGCAGACGATGAAGATTGGCTTGAAGGACCAAAACAAGGGGCTCTTCTCTATCTGGCAAGAGATCTTCCAGCTCCCAAAGGTCCAAAGGTAAAAGCGGGGATTTATTAGGTCTGCTGTCTGCCTGGGGCACCCTGCTTCATGGTATCCCCTGACCTGCTTGCAGGGCCTGCGGTGGAGAAACCTGAAAGGTCCTGGAGAGCTGGTCTGCCCTGCAGCAGACCCTGCTTTGTTTCAGATCTGTGTGTCCAGATGCTCTTTGGCCGCTCTCTTGAGTGCCCAGTAATTTGGCGTTGGTATTGCCTTCAGACCAATTTGCAAGGGTCCAAAATATTCCTTGCTGGTCCGTTCGGTGCCAGGGTACCCTGAGCTCTTCCCTTTGGGCTCCCCCCCAGGCACAGGATAGGAATGGACCCCACATTGCCAGCCCAGCTCCTGGTGGGCGATGATGACCTGTTGCACCTCGGGGGAACGGCTGGCTTCAACACGTCCTCCCACCGCTTCCACCGTATCCTGCACCTCGCCGTCTCCTCGGGGGAGCAGGAGAAGCTCGCCCAGGTAGAGCAGCTGTGGGGGGAAGAACGGGGACCCTTCCTCTGCCATGCCGTCCGGAACAAGGGTGGCTCCTGATCCGGGGAGTCGTGGCTGGGGGGGTTGCCTTGGGAAATCCCTCCCTGCAGTAGGATTGTGCTCTTTTTTTATGGAGTGTTGGGGTGTTGCGCTGGAGTGGGGCTCAGTGGGAAGCTCAGAATCCCAGCAGCAAGCTCTGACGGGACCGTCTGCCCGGCCTCGAGCCGCCTCTAATCCTGCGTCCGCTTCCAGGGTCTCTACGACAATTTCCTGAACATGAAGCTGCGGGACTCCAGTTTCAGCTCGGTGTGTTTGGCCCTGGAGTGGCTGGGCTTCTCCGACCTGCTGAGCCAAGCTGTCCTGCGCGGACAGAGCTTCCAGCTGATGCGATACCTGCCCTTCCTGCCCGTGGCCTTCCACCTGCTCTTCGCGGCCTCCAGCATTCCCCGTCTCGCTTATCCCAGCAGCCAGCACGAGGCAAGTACCGGGGAGGGCATGGCGGCAGCGTGGCTCCAGCTCCATCACCCACGGGGACATCTGCGGTTGCAGCCGTGGCTGAGCCATCCCTGCCCTCAACCCAGGCCCTGGCCAAGCTCAACCACATGCAGAACCTCGTTGTGTCCATGGTGTCGGGGATAACGCCCAGCGCCCGCAGCCGCACGGGGCATCAGTCTCTCGTCTTGGAGGTGCTCTGTCTGCTGCTGGACATCATCGCCCCAAAACTCCGACCGGTGAGCGCCCACCGGCCCCCTCTCACTGTGGTGGCAGGAGTCCTGCCTGGGTGACGTGTCCCCTCTGCAAACCCCGCCGTGAGGGCTGGGACACGTCCCCCGTGCTGCATCGCCCAGGCTGAGCTGTCCCAAATTCAGGGTCAGTTTGACGTGGCGGCTGATGCAGAAGCCAAGAGGGAAGCCAGGGACACGGCACTGAGATACCCGACTGTTGGGTGCGCAGAGGGGTGTCCCGCACCTCCCGGACCCCTGCACCCAGGGGGTGGGCTTGGTCTGAGCAGGGATTTGGGGGCCCGTTGTGGCCTCCTTCCAGCGGTTCACGGGCACGCGGGGTTGCGCTGGGTGCTTTTGCCCTTTGGGCCATCGGAGGGGACTGTCGCTGCTCTGCGACGTACCTGTGTCCCTGATAGGAAGCTTGCTCTGAACCCCGCAGGTATTAACTGTCCTTTCTCGTACAGAGACAAACCCCGTGCTTCAGGTGGTATTTATGTTCGGAAGTTATTATGGATGAGTGATGCTCTCCCCTTGCCGCGCTCCGCTCTCCTCCCCAGGTGAACACGCAGCTCTACAGCCTGAAGGAGAAGCAGCAGCTGGCAGACCTCATCAGCACCATGCTGGCCTACAACCTCACCTACCACCAGGAGCGCCTGCCCGAGGGCCAGTACGTCTACAAGCTCGACCCGTAAGTCCTGAGGGTGGGGAGAAGGCGTAGGGGTCGAAAATAACAGCAGGGAGGTCCAGAAGGAGTTTGAGCCCGAAGGGATCCTGGCATGGAGTTGGTTTCTTGCAGCTCGGCGGTTTCTCTGGCGATGGCAGCTGGGTTGGCGTGAGCTGCCCGGTGCTGGGACGGCTGCAGCGACCTGACTTTCTCCGATGGCAGCTCTGCGGGGATTATCTGCTTTTTTTGCCTCTTTTGTGGTTTTTTTTGTTTTAAAGGAGGAGCCCCCGAGCCTTGCGGGTGCTCAGGGCTGCCGCTGCCTGTGCTCCACCCGCAGCGTGCTCCGCTGCCCCCGTCACCCCCTCGGGCTGAGGCCGAAGCGGGGCTGGGTTTGATTTAATGGGATTCACGGAAAGGAAGCAGCTAAGCAGCTGCCTTTGGCTCTCGCCGGAGCTGGCAGAGGAGGGGCCGAAGCTGCCGGGGGCTGGCGGCAGCAGGGGAGAGCAGGTCCACCTGGGCACACGGGAGGTCCCTGTAGCCGCGGTTAATTTGTACATTAATGGCCGGCCATTGCTAGGCCTGAGTCTCATCGTGCTTTAAGTACCTACAGAGCTGTAAACGCTCCCGAGGCTTCGTAACTGCTCCCAAGGCTTCAGTGAAGTAATAGAGACCCGAGCACAGCTAGGAGCAGCGCTAATGTCTTCCTGGTGCAAAGTTAATTACAAAATTTAGCCTCTGTTAAATCGAGCAGCTGTATCTAATTACAGTGAAGCGCTTTATTTTTTTATTTAGTTTTTTTTTCCTCCCGCGGAAAGGCCTGCAGGGGCTGCAGGGGCTGCAGAGAGCCGTCCCCTCTTGCCCTCCTCATGCCAGGCTGTGCCACCAAAACGCGGCCGTGGGGGAACCGCGGGACGTTGGGGGCCACGTGGCGCAAGCAGGCGCGTGGCTTCGCTTCGCTTTGCTTTTTTTTTTTCTCTTGTTGCGAAGTTCGAGCCGGTTTCCAGGCCGTGCACAGCGATGGCGGGGACCACGGGGGTGTCGCGTCCCGGTGGCACCTGCAAGTCATGTCCTAGCGTCTCTCTGGCAAACAGAGTTGTTGTCAGCAACGAAACCTGTGGTTTTTTCTTTAAAACTTATTAAAGCGTAGATTTGACAGTGAGTTTCTAGATGATTGCAAAGCCATCTGAGAGATGACTTCGTTCCTCTTATTTTAAGGGGAAAAATGCTGAATGTGAATATAGAGCTGGCAGAGGAACCGGCCCAGCTGGCTCCTCGGTGCTGGGGCTGCGCCTGGGCTTTTGCTGTGCTGAAACAGGCCTAACTCCAGGTCTGGTGCACCAACCCATTAAGAATAAAACTTCTCTGATCAGCCAAAATTACTGTTCGTGGCCGTATCTCAATTAAACAGCTCCCTGCGGGCACCTCGGGGCCGTGGTGCAACTCGCGCCCAAGCTGCGATGTGACTGTGGCTTTTTCAGGGCAATCCGTTTGGCACAGACCCGCCTGCAATTTCCTCTTCTTGCATTAAAACCAAGATTAAAAAGCGTGTAATCCCTCCTGAGTTCCCATTCAGCTGAGATGCCCTGCAGCAACCTTGCTCTGCACGGCCGGCACCGCTCGCCGGGCATCTTCTGGCGTGCCGTTGCACGCGCAGGCTCGGAGAGGGCAGCGATGGGGAAACTGAGGCACCGTGGCCAGGATCATATCGGGGGGTTGGGAGGGCGGCACGTCTCTCCGTGCCCGTGCCAGGCTGCAGTTTGCGTAGTGCTTTTTTATTTTCGGTATTGATTTATTTTCTCTGCTTCCCCTCCTCCGCCACGCAGGAATGTGGAGGATGTCTGCCGGTTCCCGGACCTGCCGGCTCGCAGGCAGCTGACCTACCAGGCCAAGCAGCTCATCGCCAGGGAGATCGAGCTGGAGAAGATGCGGAGGACGGAGGCTTTGCTGCAGGCGCGCAACCTGGGCGAGGTAGGGAGGGCTCGCAGTGTCCCGTGGTTTCGGGGAGGTGGTGGGTCCGTGGATGGGGGTGAAGTCCTTAGGGCTGGTGCGGGGACCTGGTCTTCCCAAAGCAGCCGGTGGCTTTTGCTCTGCAAATGGAAATCCAGGATTAGCCCCCCCTCAGTCGCAGCCGTCTGCCTGCACATCTGCCTTGGGGCAGCACAGCCGCACGGGGGTGACGTGCCCGAAGGGCTCCTGTTTTTATAGGAATTGTGGAAAGAAACGCTTGCTGTGAGTTAAAAGCTTTAAACCCTTCAACTCTAATGAGGGTCGCGATGAGATGGGGATTTTAGTCTGGCTGGCTGTGTTTTATACGTGTCTGGGGGGGAACTGGCCTGCTCTCTCCTGCCTGCACGTTCCCGTGCTGCTTCACTTTGATCCTCCCAAAGTCCCCGGGAGGAGCAGAGTTACGCTGCTCACCACTGAAACCCTCTGTGGAGCAGCGGGCAGGAGGCGGGAGAAGGTGGAAACAGGCAAACGTGGAGGCTGAGAAATGGCTCGGGTGTAGCTGGTGCCTGCCCTGCCCTGGTGCCACAGGGATAATTAATCCCCGAGAGCCCCTTCTTGCAGCAGAAGGGCTTTCTCGGGGGACGCGTGGGGCGAAGAGATGCTGCAAAAATATCTCTGAAGGCTCCTTGTTTACGCGGCACCGACCGCGAAGTCCCAGGGAAAGGTATCGTGCCCGAAGCGCTGCCGGGCCTAATCCCGCGTGCTGCTGCGAGACAGAAAATTATGAACAAATACTTGCAAAGTCGTTTGGATATTGTAATCAAAGCCGGCAGCAAATAGAGGGGGCGTGCGGGACATCTGGGCGACGAGGCACCATCCTGCCCTTGGGTTGTGCATCTCCGGCGGGGGGATACCCGAGCCTTGGGCTCGGCCGGCCCCGAGGGGACCCTGGCTCAGGGCTCTCCTCCCCGCAGGAGCCCGGGCACGGCCTCAGCGAGGCAGGGGAGCGAGCGGAGACGGGGCCGGCCGTGCCCCCCAACCACCAGCAGCGCCTGGAGCACATCGTCCGGAGGGCGGCGGTGGAGGACAAGGTGAGGGGGCTGCAATCCCTACCTAATTTCCTACCAGCGCGTACCTTGGCTGCTAGAGACTGGCTGTCTCCATTGGTATTTATTTATTTTTAGTACAGTTTCTTTTAATAGAATAGTTTGGCACCACGTGTCTTGCATCGCTGGGTTTATGGCATGGGGATGAATTAGATCTGGGTGACGATTAGGGCCGTGTTCCCTGAAGCTTTCGGGGATGGGGAAGGAAGGAGATGTGAACGGGTTAAAATAGTTGCCTTTTGGCTCAGTGGAAGCTGCGGGGTTGAGGGGAGAGCTGCTCGCTGTGGGGGAGAGGTACGCACGCGGCTCGGGGGGACGTCGCGGGTGAGCCAGGCTGGTCCCACCCCGGGCGTCCCGATAGCGGCCAAGAGCAGCGGGAGGTGGTCCCCTGCCGCCCCCCTCTGCCGGGGCTCCGCTTCGAGACCTTGGCCGTCCACAAACCCCCGCTTTAGCACGGTGAACCTTAAAGTTTGTCTTTCCCACCCGATTTTGAATGCAGTTTGCGTTTTACCGAGGCCGCTGGCCCCTTCTGCAGAATTTGCGTCCGGCTCCTGCCTCAGCGACTTCGTCCTGCGCCGGGTGCTTGAAGGGGACGGCGGCTGGCGCAGCCCTGAGCGTGGGGTGACGGCCCCGCGCAAGAGCCCCAGCGAGGGGCTCCTCTGAACTGCCGTAGACGCTGCCTAGGGCCGAGCTGGCTTAAATTCGGCAGGGCCGAGTGGCGTCGCGGGGGTCTAGCCTCGCACCGAGCTGCCAGAGAGAAAGCGGGTTTGCTTTTGGCTGTCTGCGAACGTGAGCTGGAAACGCAGGCGCTGCCAGAGCCGCGCTCACCTTCTGCTTTTTGCTTTTCACAGCCCGAGACCGACTTCTTCGGGCGGCCCCTTCGGCGGCAGCAGGCGGCCCCGGCCCCGGGTAGGTGACAGAGGGACGGGGTGGCCGCGGGGGCTGCCGGGGGCTCCAGGCATTCGCAGCGCCTGGACCCCGCGGAGGTGCCCGAGCAGGGGCTGTGTCCCTCGGCGCTGTGCCCCGGGGGGCATCCGCGGGGCGGGGAGGGGACGTTGCGTGAGCTGACCCCGAGGCAGCAGGCGCTGGGGTGCCTGCGGGCAGGTCGGTGGATTCTGGCAGCGTCCAAAGGGCCGGCAAATACGCTGAGCTGGGGAAGCAGGGTTGTGGGTGCTGTGAGCGCTGGCGCGATCCAGGACACGGCAGCCTCGGCTCTCCCCTTGCAAACCCTCGCTGGGCCCGGCGGCGGCTCCCCGGCCCCCGTCCTCCCCCTGCAGCCTGGGCGCGGGTTGTAACTTTAAGAGTTTCTGCAAGTTTCTGACATCGATCCTCCCCCCGCAGCCCCTCAGGCCTCCAAGGAAGAGTCGATCGAGAGCCAGATGGGAAAGGCCGTGGGGAAGAGCGACGTCTGGTTCCGGTTTAACGAAGGCGTCTCTAACGCTGTCAGGAGGAATATCTACATCAGGGACCTGCTCTAGCAGGGCAGAGATGAAGCCCAGGAAATGGTATAGATGGGATAAGCTAACTTGACGTTCTGACCCAGGGATGGGGTGTGTTGTGTGATCCTGGTTTGTTGTTTTGGTGTTTTGGTTTTTTTATTACCCACCTCTTTTGTTTAAAAAAAATAAAATTATATATATGAAAAATAATCATGAAGTAGTGTTCTTTTTATTTCATTTATAAACCCTTAGTTGTCATATTTTGCCTCTTTTGCTGCAAAATTACATCCTGCAAGATACAAAAGAATATTTAAATATTTTTATAAAAGTTTTCTTCCTTTACAAGTTCAAACATCTGCCAGCTTGATGGCGATGGTGGCAGAGGTGAGTGGAGGAAACTGCAGCCTAACCCAGCAGGAGCCTTTGCTGCTCCTGTCCCCCCCCCCCTGCCCACCCCCTGCATTTGCCCCGTCCCCCCCCCTAGAAAAAAAGAAACACTTCTACAAAGAAGACAAGTTGAGGGTAAGGTTTTTGTTCAGGTAGTCATATTGGGAAGCTAGCTAATAAAAAAGCGTACATTCGGCGTGGGGGAGCGAGGGCGGCGGGAGCCGCCGCAGGCGGGGGCCCGACCCCTCAGAGGACGGTGCATTTGCCTTTCTCCACCCAGGGGTTGTTTTTCATCAGCTCCGGGTTGAGGAAGGGGTCCTCGGGAATGCCGTCCTCGATCCACTTCACAAACCTGCAGAGAAGGGAGCGGAGGGGTGGGCACAGACAGCCCCCCCCGGCCCCGGGAGCGGGTTTGCGTCGCGCCGAAGCGTTTTGCGAACACGTCGCCCTCGGAGAGCAATGCTGGTGCCCGCGGCAGCAACGTGGGGGGAGCTGGGGGGCGGCTGCAGCGCCCGGGGTAAATCCTGCCCAGGAGGGGAGCGATGCCGGGGTGCACCCTGCTCTGGCAGGCGGGGAATTCGGGGTGCACCCCGCTCTGGGGGCAGCGTGCATGAGCTGTGCCGGCGCCTGAGCCCCCGTGCACCCGCCTGGTTTTCGGATGGAGGAGCTAAGCACAAGACAAGTTTATAAAAAGCCTTTCTGTCCCCAGTGTCTGTAGCTGCCTGCGTGCTGCCGGCATGGGGATGGCCTTTGCGTTGTGTTTTAAAACTTATTTGCTAAAGTTGCTCTTTTTCTGCTCCCCCTTCTAAAGGCCAGCAAACGATGGGACCGCAGGNACTCACTCAGGTATTGTCTTGGAGGACATCTCCCGCTTGTAGGCCAGCTGGTACTTCAGGCTTTCCACCTCCTTCTTCCACTGCGGGAGGTCCCACTCATCCATGGCGGCTGCCGGGGGCTCTGCGGGGCTGCAGACGAGGACATCGGTGCCGTCTCCCACGGCCGCATCCCGCCCCGGCCCCCTCCCCCGCTCTGCACCCCTCACAGCGGGGTCCCCCGGTGGGGACAGCACCCTGCCACGCTCCAGGGGCGGTTTCCAACCCCATGGCGGAGCAGCCCGTGGCTCCGGGAGCTTTCGGCGTTGTTTTCGTAAGGCAAAGGCTGCACTTCCCCGCAGGGTGCGCGGCCGGCCTGGCACGGGCTGGGTGCCTGGCACTGCCCTCTTGTAGCCACACCGTGCCCACGGGCACATGAAAAGCCAGAGGACCCGGCCGCATTTGACTGCAATTCGGACAGTAGTATTGCTTGGGCTGGAGAGCAGCCAAGAGCAACCAGAGGCTGTTGGGGGGAGCAGGCAGGTGTCTGTCCTTCTCCAGCCCAGCCCCGGGGCCCTCAGTGGGGCCAGGAGGGATTTTGGGCATCTGCATGGCTGCGTACGCAGCCCTGGGAACAGCTCACGTGGACGGCCACCTNAAGCACAAGACAAGTTTATAAAAAGCCTTTCTGTCCCCAGTGTCTGTAGCTGCCTGCGTGCTGCCGGCATGGGGATGGCCTTTGCGTTGTGTTTTAAAACTTATTTGCTAAAGTTGCTCTTTTTCTGCTCCCCCTTCTAAAGGCCAGTGAGCGATGGGACCGCAGGCTGGGTTAACTGGGGGGGGCTGTCCCAAACCCCTCCACGGTGAGGAGCAGCGAGGTACAAACCAGGGAGGGGAAAATACCTTTCCATGGCTTTGTTTTCCAGATTTAAGTCTTTGGAGCTCTGGGGAAGGGAAATCCGCACACTCATCCAGCTGAGCCTGGAGTGCTGAGGGGGACACCCGGGGGTCCGGGGGTCCCACGGCTGCTGCCACATCCCAGCCACCACCGGAGCTTGGGCAGCTGGCAAGGAGCCGGCACGGGGCGGGATTCGTGGGCACCGGCACTGGGGCTGGTGCGGTTTCTGCCACTGGGGCTTGGAGGGCTTGAAGGACTGCAAGGGGACTAAAAAAAATCTCTACAGCCGCCTTGTTTTGGGAGTCCCCAGGTGATTTGGAGGGGGACGGTGGTGCTGGCCGCAAGGTGGGAGAAGAGCTGGACTCTGCTCCCGGCTGTGCAAAGCCACGTCCCGCTGCTGGGCTGGTTGGGGGCCGCGGGGAGGGGAGGGTGGGCACCCACTCACTCAGGTATTGTCTTGGAGGACATCTCCCGCTTGTAGGCCAGCTGGTACTTCAGGCTTTCCACCTCCTTCTTCCACTGCGGGAGGTCCCACTCATCCATGGCGGCTGCCGGGGGCTCTGCGGGGCTGCAGACGAGGACATCGGTGCCGTCTCCCACGGCCGCATCCCGCCCCGGCCCCCTCCCCCGCTCTGCACCCCTCACAGCGGGGTCCCCCGGTGGGGACAGCACCCTGCCACGCTCCAGGGGCGGTTTCCAACCCCATGGCGGAGCAGCCCGTGGCTCCGGGAGCTTTCGGCGTTGTTTTCGTAAGGCAAAGGCTGCACTTCCCCGCAGGGTGCGCGGCCGGCCTGGCACGGGCTGGGTGCCTGGCACTGCCCTCTTGTAGCCACACCGTGCCCACGGGCACATGAAAAGCCAGAGGACCCGGCCGCATTTGACTGCAATTCGGACAGTAGTATTGCTTGGGCTGGAGAGCAGCCAAGAGCAACCAGAGGCTGTTGGGGGGAGCAGGCAGGTGTCTGTCCTTCTCCAGCCCAGCCCCGGGGCCCTCAGTGGGGCCAGGAGGGATTTTGGGCATCTGCATGGCTGCGTACGCAGCCCTGGGAACAGCTCACGTGGACGGCCACCTCCGATTCGGGGAGCAAGACCACCCCCCCCACACCCCTGCAGCCGTGGCTCTGGGTCCCGGCTGACGGTAGGGCCGTGCGTGATGGGGAAACTGAGGCACAGGAGCTGATGGGGCACCAGCTGTGGCCACAGATGCACGAGACCTTCTGCGAGCACCTGGTTCCCCGTGCCACCCCAAGAATCGGTGGCACAAGGGGACCTTCCCCTGCCCGTGGCCTGCCGTGACCCCGGACCCTCCCGCCAGCAGAGGCACGGGGCAGCAGCGTCGCTTTGCACCCCGGGCGGCTGAGCCCCAGGGACGCCCGCCCTGCGCCCCCGAGCAGGCTGCGGCCCCCGGCCCAGGGGCAGGCAAGGGGCTGGGGGTGCTGCGCGCCGGGGCAGGAGATGCGGCCGCACACTGGCACGGCTGAAATCCAGCCACGCACCGCCACAGCTCGGCAGCTGCATGGGCTGCCCCAGCTTGGCTTCTCTGCAGAGAAACACCCGGAAAAATAACCAGCCGTGGGAGGAGGGCGAGCACCCGGAGCCCAGCATCCCCCTGCACCCGCGGTCCGGCCTCCCGGGGCTCCCGGTTCCCGCTGGCGGCTCTCCCGGTGGCAGACGGGGACCAGTATCCCCATCCCCGCTCCAGCCGCCCCAGCAGCATGCCAGCGCCGTGGCCAAGCCCTCCACCTACCTCGGCTGGAAAAGGTGTTAGCGGGAAGCAGGGGCTGCGTCCGTCCCCGCCGGCTCGCCCAGCCGCCCTGGCCTTGCCCGCGCTGCCTCCCTTGCTGTCGGCGAGCCCAAATCCTCTGTGTAATCTATTAATGCACGGCTGGTCCAGCTGCCTCCAACACGGCAGGAGCCGGATAATGGGAGCGTCCTCCCCCCCGCTGCTCCTGGGGGATTTGGCTCCGCTGAACAGGAGTGCCCGGGATGGAGGCAGCATCCCGGTACCCGGCGGCCGAGCTGCCAAAACGGGGTTACCCAGCCTCCCCCGTAGCCCTAAGGGACAGAAGGGCTCCAAGGAGGGGGGGGGTAACATGCTGTGGGACACAGCGGCACCCCAGGGAGGCCCTCCTCCTGCCTGCATCCCTGCCTGCATCCCTGCAAAAGCCAGCCCCGCCATGGCTTTCCCCCAGCTGCTCCCGCTGTGCTGCCCCTGGATTTTGTGTTTCCTCCCGCTTCCCTGGTGCTGGCGGAGCCGGAGGCGGGGGGGCAGGGAGACCAAGAGTGCAACCTGGGGAGGGGTTGGTTAGAAAAAAAAGAAGAAAAAAAGAAAAAAAGGAAAAAAAAAAGAAAAAAAAAGAAAAAAAATAATAAGAAAAAAAAAATCTGTCTAACANAAAAAAAAAAAAAGAAAAAAAGGAAAAAAAAAAGAAAAAAAAAAGAAAAAAAAAGAGCTAAATGCAGAAAGTGAGCAGTTGGAGACTAAACATATGGTGGGTGAAGGGGCAACGTCAGCACAAGGGGGAAAACTGCAACCACATTAAAAAATAATGCTGGGTGACTTGGAGGGGACAAAGTTGTTAGCTGATTAAAGGCAATGCCACTGATGGAAAAGCAAAAGCAAAGCGAGGGAAACCCCCACCCCTACCCTTCTGTAACCGATCCATTTTAAAGGTAGGCTTCGCTGCTTAAGAAAAAAAACAAAGCAAGTTTTCCACAAAGAAAAAAAANAAAATGTATATTCATATTGTATGTAGATATAAGATATAATTTATATAATGTCAGATCAAATTTATATGTCTTAGAATCACGGAATCACAGAATCGTTAAGGTTGGAAAAGCCCTCTGGGATCATCCAGTCCAACCATCAACCCAACACCGCCATGCCTGCTAAACCATGTCCCGAAATGCCACATCTACACGTTTTT
>VZTL01060001.1:81115-91496 GCA_013400535.1 Scopus umbretta
CCCCAAATCCTTCAAGCCTCCTCTTAAAAGCTTTTCATAATAAGCAAATTGTTTTCAATACTACTGTATCTTCAAGCACAATAAAAATAAAACGGTAAATTTCCTTATTGCCATGTGCACACTTACATGAGGAGAGAAAATAGCAGGTGGTAAAGAAACATTAATTTTTGCCTTCAGTTCCTCCAAAAGGCTACCGCTGGCAGCGAGCACCCCCTGCAACAGAAGTAATGACTCCCAAGTGAAGAGGAAGGGTGTCCAGACACTCTACCAACATCAAAGACTGCCCAAGATGGTTTTTTAATGTGATTTTACTTATTTTTTCACCATTTTTACAGATGAGGTTGACGGTTCAGCATCACACACGAGGAAAGTTGAGGCTCTCACAGCACTAACCAAACCATGTCACATAACCTCTTCATTTTAACTTACTGTGCTTAGCAGACAGTTATTTCTGTTCTTGTGAAGAAAACAGCCGGATACTGATTCTTTAGGACTATCTGAACACATTTTTCTTAAGCTGCTTTCCTATCCGTTTTGTTATCTGATCCATCTCAACATTAAAAGATATCGAATCAGTATTGGGCACGGAGCTGCAGGCAGAGTTGATCTGTTTACTGTTGCATTTAACACTCCTGAATCACAACGTTCTGCCAAGTGTTAAATTTGGGACATACCACAAGGGTATTTGATGAGGCACTGTAGAGTTAACCTTAGTAATTTAGAAGAACGAGCCAAGACCCACATCAAATGCAGTCTTGTATAAAACCAAAGACAACAGATTCTCTCATTTCACAGTATTGTTTCAGTTACCTTTTGGAAGTCAAGCGGTGGCTCTTTCAGGGATAGGGGATGTAGGTGCCCACTTTTTTCCAGCAAACTGCTACTACCCAAAATCATGATGAGGGAACTCCAGCATTTAGGCTGAAACACAGCAGAACATTTGTTTACAAAATCAAATCTCTCAGAGAGGTGTGAAATACTCAGAGAGAAAAGAGTTCTGAGAGCAAATCCTCGCCTTAGAGAAGTAACTGGACAAAACAGGTAGCGTACAGAAACACGCGACGGGCCACAGAAACAGTTTTAATGCAGACTCACGTTCCTGTATAGCGACACGTTGCTGTAAAGGAGTTTGAGCGCCTGCTTAATTAGAACACCATCTTTCAAGGGAGAGCCTGCAAGACGACAAAAATCCAAAACATATCTTATATTCCCTGAATAACTACAGAGTGTGAACACAAACAAGATGTTAGCTTAGTTGCAGATATGTTTCTACAGAAACCTAACAAAAAGAGACAAATGAAGTGTCTCCAGCTATTTTACAATGTTTTTTCTAGGTTCTGAATAGAAAAACAACATCAACTGTAAAATGCTGTTCTGGAAAGCTGCAAAGAACTGAATATAATTTAGACTAAGCCATCGCAGCAGGTAACCCAGAACAAAGGCTTCATGACGTACAGCACACCGCAGCACAGCGCGATACACACTATCAGTCTCTCATACGGCCAAGAATTCCACCAGTCATTGAACATCTCCAAAATAAATCTTTCATTTCCGAATACGCCTTGACAAGCGGCAGGCACCAAGACAGGTGATCACAATTATCAGAGGCTGAACTAACGACAATGTAATACACAGATCGTGAAACCCTTCCTATCAGGAAGCTTTTATTCTCAAGGTCAAGGCTGAGACACACCACAATGCGAAGTTGCATGCTGCCATTGGTAACGCCACGATGCAAGAGAGCGCTTTGTGTTTTCTTTTAATAGGTTGCTTTCAGCAAAACAACTTTACAGCTGACAAAACTAGCATTTTGTGTGAAGCGTACTAAACAAATTCATGCTCAAATATAACGACATTCTTCCTGCCTAGCGTTATGTACCATGCTTTAGTCCCGACAACTTATAGTTGGGTTCAGAGTCCCTCAGAATGTTACTAGATTTAATGAAAAAGTAAAAACTGTAATTAAGGAGGGTTCTAAACACACGTAAGCAAGAAATCACACTTGCCAACTGTAATCCAGGGCCCAGAGTCCAGCATATCCTTTCCAGTGGGGACACTGCCTGTTCTGAACATCTTGAGGTAGACCTCGTACTGAAAAGGCGTTATCCGGCAGGCAGTACAGCAGGCGAGGCTATTGACGGGAAACAACAGCGAATGCGCAGCGTCGAGGAAGTCTCCAGTTTTACACAAATAGAATGGGATTTTATCTCGAAGGTCTCTTAATCTGGAAAGAAGGAAGAAATGAATATTTGACTTTCATTAATGTGAAAGTTTTACTATATATATATGTATAGATCTGGTTATGCTCGACCACTAATCAGTTACATCCAATACGGCAGAAATCAGTTGCAATGCAGTATTACTTTCACTTAGCTGCCAAAATCCTACTGCTTTTCATTCTGCCAGTTCGTTAACACATTGAAGAAACACAGACTGGGACATAACCTTAAGGCAAAGAAACGATTAAAAAAAACCCAAACAAACAAAAAGAAAGAAAAAAGCCATTTACCCTTTGGTATCATTGCATTTCACAGCTCTCAGGTAGCGAACAACTTCTTTATAGCTGGGGAGGAAGAGACAACGGTGAGTAGGAAGTGGAAGGAAGTGCAAAGCTATATACAGGTCAATCAAATATTTACTACAATTAATGAAGCAAAACCGTAGATCCTCACACACAAGAGACATTGCACAATAGGACAGAAATAAAACTGGCAGAAAGAGACAGTTGGAAATAAGTTCCAAGAAGCTATCCATAGATTATCTCTGTATTCTGGCAAAATAAAACAGGAGGTTGCCCTCCAATTTAATTCTTTAAGTGGGCTATACTCTTTTGAACACAGACCTCTGAAGACCCAGAGACCAGAACACACTTTGTTTGCTGTCTTCTACCTAGTCAGCCTTTGAGGAACAGAATTTGTTTTGAACACCAACACCTAAAACCTACTGGGTTTATGGAAACAAAGCAATTATCCACTTTAACATTCTTTTCTGGTCCTGAAGTGTTCAAAGGGCTTGATTCTGCTTTGAAAGACTTCAAAAAGTTACTGGCCTTGTTGATAAGTAGTAATGGGCATGAACAACTTCAAAGGTGTCTTTGTTTTGTATGTTTTCCCCCATTATACAAAACCGCAGATGTTAAGAAAACGCCGTACTGCGGTCAATACCACGCAAAATGTAACAGCTGAGTTCATAAAATGAAAAATCCAAAACAAGACCAAACCGATCTTACTTCTCTTTGTCTACCAATTTCTCCACTCGAGCCTCTATAACAGGCAGTGCTTCCCACAGAAATACTTTTCTTCCTTTCTGTGTTCTTTGACC
Source organism: Scopus umbretta (assembly GCA_013400535.1). Lineage (NCBI taxonomy): Eukaryota > Metazoa > Chordata > Aves > Pelecaniformes > Scopidae > Scopus > Scopus umbretta. Next base: position 84,437 of record VZTL01060001.1, read on the forward strand.
AGTGACGTTCTGGCCTTTTAAAACAGTGGTCAGTAATACATGGTCCCATGGCACAACATTCAAGCTGGAAGTACAAAAATAGTCATTTTTAACCATGTTTTGTTTGTATACCACAATTTATTTCCCTTAAGTAACACGAAGATTTACCAGTAAAACATTTTGAGGTTTACAGCTCACTTCTGGGGGGGGCGAGCGGCGAGGGAGAAAGGAAAAGGGGGGAAAAAAAAAAAAGCTATATGGACAACAACTTAGCTACAGCATCAAACAACAACTTCTCCTGTAAGGACAGGACAAATACAAAGCAGCTAATACTGAAGTCTTCCCATAAAATACTCACACCTAACACTATCAGTGAAGGAACCATTCTATATAGCTGTTTTCAGATCAGGCAACTGTATAAAAATATATTCTGTAAACAAAAACCAAAGAACATACCTATTTGAGAAGCCAAAACAATGACACGGAAGTGAGATGGACTGAAAAAAGTTAACAAACTTCTCATACAAATTTTTTGGAAAGTCACACAACACCAGCATCCTCTGAAGTTGTGTTATGATCCTATGTTTCAAAAAGAGGGGAAAAAAAAAAGAAAAATTAAAACCTCTTAAAATCGTATTAATTACTGTTAAGTTGTATTTTTTTTTAATCCCATGGGAAACACTTCTACAGAAGTTTGGGTTTTGGTTTTTGGTTAAATGTCAGACAGTTTGTATCTGTCTTTAAATTTGTGCTTTAAGACTTGCAGTAAATAACGGTATCGTTATTTTGTTATTATTTTTAAACACCAATGAAACCAAGGTTCTGTGGTCTTAAGGGTTTTAAAACAAAGATCCCCAGCGAGTATATGCGAGAAACTGCAGCAACACATGATGAACCTGATCAGCAACCTGATCAACCTGAGCTCCCGGCACCTTCGCAGCTAGTGAAACCATTCTCGTCTTAACTGAAAACTGGAGATAACACACTGACACAAAGAAGAGTTTACTCTTCCAAGCTTGGGGGAGGGAGGCAAAAAGTTCCTTTTCCTGTTCTTTTCAAGTACGAAATTAAAAAATTCAAGAATAGCAATTTAAAATGAAAACTGATACAGGATTTAGGTTATACCTGTCATTAGTTTCAAAGAAGAGGTGAGAATATATAATTGTTTTTGAGTGCTCCTGAAAAAAGTTAATTCTTAATTCATTAACCTTCTGTTGCAAGTGAATTTCGGGTTAAAGGCGAAATATAAAGCTAAAATGAGAAATGAATTAAGCCAAGCGAGCTCGATGACCTCATTCATCAGCCCCTGGGGGAACTTTACTATGTTACATCCCCGACTACTCCATCCCAGTGGAGTACTACAAGGCTGCTGTTTTGATCTTTAACAGACACTATTTACTCTTTGGCTTAATAACCACAAGTAGCTACCTGACACCACCTTCTGGTCTGGCCTTGCAGAACAGTACTAGACTACAGTCAAAAAGTAATCTGTCTTCTTGGCTTTGAGTGCCCCATTGAGTTATTCTCCTTCGAGGCAACAAAGAAGGGTTTGAATGTTTATGTGGCTCTGAATAAGGCAGGTATTGCCCTTGTCCTTCACAGAAAGGAACTAACATTCAGCAAAGCTTCTAAAAATCCTGATTTGTGGCGTACAGCTGTAGAACCCGATAGCACGCCGAGGTCCCTGCTCATTAGGCTGACCGGTGCATGCTGTTGTTTGCATTCTTCTGCCTGTCTCTACCCATCTGCGGTCTACAGGCAGGCAGCAGCAGGCTACTCTTGCTCTGCTCAAACAATACCTAAGGCAGTACAGAGGGGTTGTGTTTCCTGATGCTACAGAACTGTAAGATTACACACCTGTGCAAGTTTACTTTTGGCTTTGAAGAGCTAAAGCATCCTCTTTTTTTCTTTATGCCTTTACACAGAAGTCATCTGAAATGCATTTGAAATGCAGGCAGAAAGTTCGTGGCCAGCAACCATCCCATTGCCATCTCATCCCATGACAAGACTTACCTTTGTAACAGACAAGGGACAGCAATCTTCAATGAAGCAGTGTGACCAAGGTTCTGCCAGCTTCTGAGAGGGGAGGAAAGAGAGAAAAAAAAGCACTGTTTAATGTTTGGCTCGTTTTCCTGCCTTTTCCCCTTGTCTGTACACAACCATTTAAGAAAATGCTTTTTTCTTAAAAAGCATCGGGAGCTATCACACTAATAAAAAAATATTCCAAGCAGATCAAACAAGTGCTCAAAGTGCAAAACACATTCTAGCATTAACAGTGTTTTACAGCAGTACCTAACCAACTGAAGCATACCTCCCCCCGACCCAAGCAGAGCAAGGCAGTACCAAACCTTCTAGCCTGCTGTATTACACCACCATGGGCACGTCCTCGCTCTTACAGGGCCTCTGCAGGGCTGTGCATCATCATCGCAGGAGAGGGCCGAGCCACGTCCCAGGTGAACGCAGCGGTAAACGCTGCGGGACTCGTAAGCGTACAGGGAGAGACCTACCCAAATAACGAATCCAGCCCGCTCCTTGCAAACCTTGACAGTTCCTCAGAAAGAATTGCAGAGGAGCCGCTGTTTCTGCCCTGTCGAACTAACCCAGACCATGTTTACTTCTCCTTTATGAAAAGCTTTCAGTTTAAGCCCCAAAACATTAAGTTTTGCAAACCAAAGCTCTGCAACCTTGCTCAAGCTGGACCGTAATCAAGCGTGAAACAGCCAGGATATAAACAAGAAAATAAACAGCACAAGCAGCAAAGACTGAAGTATTTAAACTCTCTTTTTATTTATTCATTATGCAGTCCTCCCAGCTGACAGGTCAGCCTCCAGACCTACGAGAGGCATCTAAATCTTATTACCCAAGGAACATCACATCCTCCCTCCCTCCCCGTTCAGACGATGTTTCCTCACGCAATGCAGCTTGCGCACCCTCCACTCCGCAAAGCTCCCCTGCCCCTGTACCTTCTCCTGAGGAATTAACCTCCCCCTGCCACCATCTGCTGCCTGTCACCCTCCCTCCTCCCAGTTCCCGTCTCAAATTCCGTCCCCTTGCTGGAGACCATCTCCCCTCCTCATGACTCAATCCCATTTAACTTCTTCCTCTCACATCCAGCCTTTAACCTTCCCTTTTCCCCCCACATCCCTCCCCGTAAGCAATCTCATCTCTCCCTCAGGTGTACTCAGTCCTCTAACTGTGCTGCAGCCAGGGCTGTGATCTTTACACTGTCCTTACTTAAATGGAAAATGAGATCTCTCTCACTTAGTCTCCTCCCTTTGAGAAGCAAAGAAGATTACACACTAGATGTGGAATCAAATACTTACAAAGCAGGATCTTTATGAAGTGCTATCTCTTTAGCTGCTCCCAGCAACATGACGGCAGCAGCTTTGGGACTCTCTCTTTCTGCCTGATTTAAGAATCTTGTTACCAGTGCAAAAACGCCAGAATACCTGAGAAAGTTAAGTAGTCTATAAGATAAAGCGTCTGCAATGATGCACGTCGCAAACAAATGGCAGTTATGACCAGTCTACAGTTTGAGAGCAAATTAACTTGCTTTTCCTTGAAAAGCATCTAATAATATCATGAAAAGGTATTTGCATAACCATTACCTTAATCATTTTAAAGTCACATACCATTGAGTAAAAGCTGAACCCCATCCTAAAAAACAAGTTAGTAAAAATACAGGCTTTACTTTCATGCTTTCCCAGGTTATAATGAGGGATGATGTAATCAAGTGCTTTAGTACAGCACAAGAGATGTATTTAAAGTTGTATTTAAGGGGGTGTTTAAACTACATCCAGGTGCAATTTACTAGCTCACCGGCCAATAAGTTCTCTCGGCTACGTGTCTGCTATGTCAGGCGCCAGGATTCTGCTTATCACTTGACTAAAGGAAATCAAACACGCACTGACCAGTATGTGCTGCTGGTAGCTGAGTTCTGTTGTCACTTACTTGTATACAACCTCCAAGTTGCGTGACCTGCAGATATTGCATTGCCCAGGAGGCAATTTTGGGAGGCAAAAACATTCATGTTGCGTGGGAGGCATTCTTTCTCCAACCAGATACTTATTATATTCCACAGAAAGTTCCTGGATAAATTTTATTAGGAGACTTCCTAAGAGAGCAGACAGATGTGAAACTGTTAGTGCAGTTTTTCATTTTTACAAAACTAAAAGAAACAGAAAGACAGGCATAAGAACCCCACGTAAAATATTTAGCAAGTTACTTGCACCCAATCTTATTAGCCAGGAAAGCTTTGCTGCTTCTTCCAGAGGATAGCAGGAAAGCGCACACACTGGACCTGCATCTGGTCTGAGTGTGGCCCAGAAAGAGAGTAGCAACAGTAAGCTGCTACCTTAGAAATTCACTAAGCCTTCCTAAGGAGAGTCGTGGACCAGACAAGCCATCCGGCAAGCCACAGACTGAGCAGCCACGGTGAGCCACAGGTCTCCCAGGACAGAATGAGAGCGTAACGCTTACCACCATGCCGAAGGTCTGCGTCTATATCCGTGAGCTCCAAATTGAACATTACAAGAACACCAGCCAAGGCAAAGTCACGCTGGTCCTTCCAGAATTTGCTTTTGTTGTGTGCATTGCAGTGACAGAGGGAAGGGGTTGTCCAATTCTGGCACTATTTCATAAAACGTGAAAAAAAGGGAAAGGTTTTGGGGGGTGTTTTTTTCCCTCCAGTTGACCAAATCAGAAGTTAGTTCCTCCGAGTGAAGGACTACAATTCATTTCATCCTTTACACAGCCAGGCAAAGCCACAGTGAAGCACTCTGACCGTCAGGGCAAGAGGCCAATATGGCAATAACTCGATAACATGGCTTAAAGAAGGGGAAAAAATAAAAAAAGCCCATGGGAGTTTACCATCACTCCCGAACACCTTACAGAGACACTTAGGGCTGGCATCCTCCCCACTGTAGACTGGTAACAGAGCACTGTCTTTGCACGTTCACCCCAACTTTGCTCACAGTTCATAGTTTGCTGAATTCTAAGAAAAACCCAATCAACCAAACAAACCTGCCCCAACAGACCCAATTCCGCCAACTCGCCCCCTCCCTCGCTCTAGGTTAGGGCAGTCGAAAAGTTTGGCGTTTCTCTAGCGCAGTGAGAAGCGGCCGGATTTAGTAACGCGATTCCATGAAATACACCGAGTGCCTAAAGCAAAGAGGAGGTACATTTGCTTATACCAAGCGAATCTCTACTCCGACACCTGGCTAGACTACTAGAAATAAACCCAGTGACCGCATTTTTAGTAGCATTGTGAAGCAGACAGATATCAACATTTAGGAGAGGAACTGTCAAAATACTCAAATTTCATCTGTCATTTATTCTTTTAGTGTGCTTAAGAGCCATTTCTTTTAAAAAACAGACCGCTGAGTAGTTTAGTTTACTCAAAGTTGTGCGTTTCTCGATCACAGCTCCTCTTACCTCAGAAGCTAGCTTATCACAAATGTAGCAGTAACACTGATTACAAATATCAGCGTTTTTCCCAAGGGGTGTGCATGTATCGCATTCCGTTCGCCTGCGGAGTTGAAAAACAGAACGTTACTTACAAAACAAGTCACGTGCTTCTCCAACTCTTATTTCTGCTTTCAGATGTCGAAAAGCTAACAAGTTTACTTGAGAAGACGGGCTAAATGTGGAAAACGAAACCCCCGTATTACCCTCCACGCCACCGAACGTACTCAAACGGGTGTGTCGTACAGTCGTATCTTGCGTGAGGCATCACTTTTGCTTGTTTACAGAAAGTAACCATCAGTTCACATTCCTCATCCACAACTTCAGATTTCTCCTCTTCCAGGGCAGACTTCTCTGTAGAAAAGAGAACGTGCAGTGTAAATCAGTATAAAGGCAATTACAACTTCATTAAAACTCCATCAGCTATTGCCATTTATTTTTTAAAAACACTTTGAGGCGCAAATTTTCTTATGATTTCATATGGTGCCAATAAGAACGGTACAGTGGCCTGGGACAAAAAACTTCCATGCACTATCGAAACAGATGTAATTTAACCAAAAAGGATCCAGTCGACATCCAAAAGGCCCAGTCTCAGCTACATTTGTAACATTTTGAAACCAACAGCAGCATCCTTTAAGGTAATTATTGCCCTCAAAGAAATCCCAAAAGCGATGTAACAACGGCAGTTCCTCTGGGTTTTATTTATTTTTGAAGCACTTTGTTTTCCTAGCAGCAGAAAGACACATTCCAAGCATATCACGTAACATTTTACTTCAGTTTATTTCAAAAGTTTATTTACAGAACTTCATCGACACGAGCACAGTACGTACCCAGTGGGTCTACTAACAGAACCGAATTCCCAAGCGTGCTCTCAGCTTCGTCATCGCTGATCAGGATTATGCTCTGCTCCTCCTCTTCTCTTTTTGATGGCCCCATGGTTATTGGAATTCTAGGGAAAGGAACTACTTGGCAGCTAATAGGACACACAGGTAGTTCCTGCTTTGCAGGTCCTTTCCTCAGGAGAGGAAGAGAAAGACTTCTTCAAGACACGAACTCTTCATCTATGTTGAGCAAGTTACACTAGGGACAGAAGCGTTCAACCCTTACTGCAGGCAGCAGCCCAAAAAACATCGCAGTTTCCATCCGGAGCCGAGAGAGCTCTGAAAACAAGGAGGTAGCAGTGGGAGAAACGGGGGGAAAAAAAACAAGGCAAAGCTGATGAGAGCTGGCATTCCTTTGGTGGGACCACCAAAGAGCTATGGAACAATAACAGCTATCGTTACTCACAATCATTTAGCTGCCCCTTGCAGGCTGAAAGCACCAAAGACCCCCGGCGAGACCCCCCTGCCCCCCCAGCCCTCACCCAACNAGCTCCGCCACCGCCCGCCAGCCGCTCAACCCCGCCACTCTTTGAACCACAGAGGCGCTTCCGGGGCGGCGACCCCGGAAACGGTCGGCGCGGTGACGCTACCCGCCCGCTACTTCCGCCCTGGCAGCGGGGCGGCGGAGCTGCGCTGCGGCCGCCATGTTTGGTGAGGGCAGGAGCGGTGCGCCTACGCGGGGCCTGGTGCGGGCCCGGCTCCCTCTCGGCGGGGGGGGGGGGGGCCCGCCCGGGGTT
>VZTL01060001.1:91506-114317 GCA_013400535.1 Scopus umbretta
GGGGGGGCTCCCGCAGTGTTTAAATAAACCCTTCACCCTCCGCAGGCTGCGTAGAAGGGGAGGGAAATCGGCACGAGTGCGGGGTCCAGCGAGTCCTCGACGCCCTGCAGGAGGGGAGGAGGGAGGTCGCCTTCTGCGCCTCATGGCGGTGAAGCGCCATTGCCTCTCCTGCGGCCTTTTTGGGGGGCCTCTCGGTGGCCCAGAGGCGACAACCTGCGCACAGCCCCGGCTACCAGGCCCCAGATGCCTCCCTGCAGCTGGGAGAGTTGCTTCCCCTCCGGGCAGGCCGGGACACACTTCTCCCAAGCCAGAAGAACAGCAGCTGGCAGAGAAAAGGGTTTTACTGCATGAGGTCGTCCCTAATCGCCACGAGTTCTGTCACGACGTCTGTCACGATGGGCTTTTCCTCGTGTGAACCCAGCAGGTGATGAGCGAGGAAAAGGCCGCATCCAGCCGACGTTCAGGGTTTCCCCAGTAACGCTAGATGGTACCAGAGCTCCACGCAGGCTCAGATGGGACCCGGCCGGCCAGAAAGTACCTCAAAAATGGAAATTCTGAAACATGGAAAGTCGAAGATGTAAAGCTGCGAGATTATTAATATGCTGTTGGCAAAGTAATCGCTTTTTCTATGGGAAAAAGCGGACGGGGGAGTTGCGAATAAAATAAGGACAAGTTTCTAGTGTTCAGGGCAACAAGATTAACGTAGCATTTGTGGCAAAGTGAAGGTATTCCAGCGCCTGCTAGGGAAGCGCTTGAAGACAATTCTCAGGGAGCTTTTCATTACTAGTGATTAGTTGATAGTTAAGAAAAATCTAAGAAGTGCTTTAACTTAGGCAGAAACTGCCATTAAATCATAAAAAATGAGGTACGTTCCTGGTATCGTTACTACTAGGAACTATTGAAACAGCACGCAGAATACGATCCCCTATTTCTGTAAGTGGCTGAACACATTGCAAAGCGCTGCCTGAAGTATTTGTGCGTTAAAAAAGTCTTCCCGCGAATGAATATTTATTCCATGAATAATCTGTAATGTCTTCGCAGCTTTCAACACATTTGGGCAAAACGTTTCAAGTTTCTGTGCTTACAATGAAAAATCTAAACCCGACCCCTAAATAGGTGGCCTGATTTCAGCTGTTACGGAGCACTTCCAGTGGAGACATCGTTTCCTTCATATAGTTGCCTCTGTCGCGTGACAGCATTTTAGCAGCCTCGAGTAACTCAGCACAGCGATTTAGGTGATGAAATGAAGTATCGAGATAGGAGGGAGAAATAATAAAGGCAGAACTGGCACTTGGCCAGAATAATTTTTCTAAAACTCCACTCTCAGGCAGAAGCCCTCCGAGATGATCTTATGGCTAAATATGGTCAGGACTTCAGTGCTGCGCCTCATCCAAAACACAGCAAGGCTGGTGTTTCCTCTCTTTCCAGATGAAGAGTTGGCGTCGGCGTCCTATTTTTAGTGGTGTGGGTGTAAAATATGTTGGTTAAATTTCACATCGCCTGAGCTCAGTCTGCTCTGCCATGTCGGGTTTCGTGCCCAGACCTAGCAAAGCTCAAGGTCTGGGATTGACATCGTAGGCTCCTGCTTCATGGCCTTTGTCTTGTAGGGTCAGTGTCTTTTGCATTTGGGGTGAAGAGACGGCTCTCCTGCTCCTTGAGCCCCCAAGACGTAACGCCACGTCCTGAGCCACAAGCTGGGTGAAATAAATAAAAAAGAGAAAGAGCTTCCAGTGAGCTCCCACAGTCACAGCGACAGGACCAGCGATTAGGCTGGCGTTCAATCCATTTCGGTGGCCAGCAAGAGCTGGTCCATAAAGTGCTAGAAATGGCTCAAAACACACCTGGAAACGCAAACCGATTCTTCTGCTCGCGTTTCAGCGCGAGAGCAGCAGCTTTCCCATCACCTCACAGCACAGGCCGCTTTTCCGTGTGAAGGATGCGGGAACTCCGCGCCGCTGCTCGCTGGGGCTCGGCGCAGCACGGGCTTGTGCTTGTCAGCGGCCTGGAGTGGGAGCAGAGACTTGGGAATAAAGAAGATGAGGGTATATTTGGGGATATCTGGCAAGCTCACAATAAAGAAGCGGGATGTAGACAACAACTAGGTGCAGCCTGGAAGGCGAGCCATTAAGGAAGGAGTACGCAGTGCCGTGCCTCAGTACAGCTGCTACCGGCTGTTGGGACTGTACCCATCGTTTCCTCACAGAGCCCCGCTGTGCTCTTGGTTTATTTTACCTGGGAGAGGCGTGGAAGGGTCCCAGGCTGGACCCACGGCGGCGCTTCCAGGAGGCCTGACGAGGAGCAGTCCGGCCCTTGTCAGGGTCGGGGCACTGACTGAAGATGCAGACGACTTCTGCTCCCTGGGAATGAACAACCGAGGGCTGGAGGAATGGGTTTCTATCCACCAGCCCCTGAAGTAGAAGGGGAATTTCTCTCTGACCGCAACAGCAGAGCTGTAGAGCGAACAGACCATTAAAATGTCCGTTCAAAAAAATTTTCACGTCCCATTTATATTTACTGCGGCTTCATTCTGTTGAAAGTCAAAGGCCCATTTGTACCCGATGAAAGGCTTGGGATAGATCAATTGACTGGAAAAGGCTCCGAGGACTGAAACCTGCAATTCCACATGGACAAGTGCTAATCCGTCAGCCTGCTGAGCCCAACCAAGGTGCCGCGGGTCTTTCCAGGCACTCAGAGCTGACTTGTGTCGTGGCTCTTGTGCTTATTTGGCCCAAAAAAAGATGTACAGTGCTGGAACTGTAAAAGAGATTCTAATAACCGAGCTTCTGGGAGAAGAGTTGTGGTCTTTTCTAGCTACCTTCAGTGTCTCCCCAGATTCCTTGCCTCCGTTAAGGGGCAAACTTTCCGTGGTGACATGAAGGCTGGTTCCCCCCCCCGCTTTAATCTTTGAAGTGCTTCCTAGTGCATTGCAATGGGCTGACGAAGCGTTGTCTGCTCTATGGAATCGGCTCTGCTCGGGTTTCATTAGGAAACAGAACTTACGCGATTATAACGCGCGTATGAGTGAATGGCGGGCCCTGTTTGTGTCCTGATGTTGCTGAGGTAGGAGGAAATCATCCTTGTTCTCTAAAAAACAGCATCCAAGAGGAGGAGAAAAAACCACGCCATGCAGGAGGAGGAAAATGGTAGCAGAGGAAGGAAAATGGGTTAGCTCAGGGCCTGCCTTCCTGGCTCTCAACCTCCATCCAAAGAAGAAACAAGCTTTTACTGGAACCCTGATTTCGTGAGGAAATGAGATTTCTGTGGCGATAGCCCATGGATGAGTGCATGTTTCCCCCACAGCCCCAACCCCTGGTAATTATTGAATTCTCATGCCAATTTCAACCAAATAGACAGCAGGCAGAAATCCCAAAGGTAACATGTTCCTAAAAACATTGTGATAAGAGATGTGCGTACTTGTGAGAGAGAAACCTTCATTTGTGCCTTCTCTGAGTTCAGCCACGATCAGGAAACTACAAATCCAGGAAGAGAGAGGACAAAAATTCCCAAGCCATGGAAAAGCCTTGGTAGCATTCAACACCAGAGAGTCCAGACAGGAGAAGATGCGCAAGAAGGGGACTCTGGGGTGGCTGATCAGGCAGGAATTGCTCTGGGTGAGGTATTCATCGTGTCTGCCTTTCCCACATGGCTTTTCTGGTGTCTAAGAAGGGGTGAAAGCCTGCCACAGCCCCAGTACAATTCGGTTTAAAAGTCCATCAACCATGTGGCACAAATCCATTGGAAACCAGGCACTTCCAGTGCTAACAGGACAACGTGGTTTTTTTAATGCTTGAAAGAAAACGGTTCCTTTAGCTCTTTTCCCTCATAATTTCTTTCCTTCCCCAAGACCAAATAAAGTAGAAATGAGATGCCGTGAGAAAGGCTGTTCGCAGGGTATTTCAGGCCCTGTAAAAATGGTCTGGTTTGTTGGCTTTTCAGGGGGACAGCAGCCGGGCCAGGGCAGGAGAATCACAAGGACCCACTGGCGCTAATTCACCTCCGGCTACGAGCCAGCCTGCGTCCCGGGCAGGAGAGAGGTGAAGTGGAGATGCTCCCTACCTCGGCGCAGCGGCAGCCAAGAGCTCTCGATTTAAGAAACAGATGAATATGAACCTCGTTGGAATGCCTTCAAAAATCTGCTAGCACTCTCCTCCCTGCCGAAAGCCGAGTAAATCCCCTTCATATTTCAGGCTCCTAGTGAGACCCTGAAATATTATCAGTGCTCTTTGACACTCTACCTGCCCCTCATCCCACCTGGCTTTCCACAAAATGCATTTCCTCTGCTTTCAGGGGGAAGAAAGAAGGAAAAAAAAAAAAAAGGTCAGGTTCATTCAAACCCTGACACTTCTCTAGCACTAGGGTGATCAAGTCTCCTCCATTTTATATTTGGTATTTTAATAGGGTTTCCTTTTAGACCTTTAATGAGTTTTTATTCCCCTTTGTATATCAGACGCTTCAGTCCGACCGACAGTTTTACTCACCCCATGTGGAGTAATATGAACAGTCAGGACAACCTTTTATTCCTGTGGCAAGGTTTGCTCTGCCAACATTTTTCTTTTGCTCGCAGTCGGGGGGGGGGATGTCTTTTGACCCTTTCCTCACCGCCGTTTCACCCATCTTCCAGCCTTTGAGCAAGGACGTTCCCCCCCGGTGCAGAGGCAGGAACAAACCCAGCCCTGCTGTCCACACTCTCAAACGCTTGCAGCTCCATAGCAAGGGCGGGGAGGGGGGGAATAAAATCAAAACAAAAGCAAATGCGGGCTTTGGCTCATCCGAACAGCTGAGTTTTGTTACTGCAGCCTGAGCTCAGACTCGCAGGACATTTTATTACCGTTTGCAGCAAGCGGGTCAGGCTGGGGCTGCCCTCCTGCCTCCGGGGAGCTCACGGGCCGCGTGGGTTTGGGGCTGCGCTGGGGAGTCTCACCGTTTGCACAGCACACACGCTGACGAGCGATCGGCTGGAGAACGGGCCACGCCGTGACTCTGCCCCATTTATTTCTAACGTATCCCAAGTCCAGCACAGAGAGGGAACAAATCTCATCCTGCAAGGCATGAAGTGCCCGGACTCACGGTCACGCTGCGAGGGCAGCGGGAAAAGACGCGTGCCCGGGCTGCCTGGGGACGAGACAGTCCCCACTGGGCCTGGACTGAGTCAGGAGGTGCCCAGATCCCGTTGTCTTGCCACGGATGGCAAGCAGGCACTGACGCCACGCAGGAGGGTTGTTGCAGGACACCTGGCTGGAGTTATAAAGGATTCCACACGCCAGGCTGGGTGCTGCACAAAGAAATAAATAGGTGCCAGTCCTGGCCCCCAGATTCTGCTGGACAAACAGTGACACAGTGGGAGACGTGGGTGGGAGGAATTCACGAAGGAGGGGGAAAAAGGCAGAGCCACTGTGAGAAACTGAGAGCCCAAATGGGCAGATGGGTGCAGGCTGAGCCCCCCCGCTCCAAGTGATGTTGGCGTTCTCCAGCCACAGGGATTCAGGGCAACATTTTTTAAAGGCAAATTTTGGGGTAGAGGAGGCTGGTGTGCAAATCTGTGAACATTTTTCTTGTTGTTTTGTTCTGCACTGGGGAGTGGGGGGGACTATCTAGGTGCCTTCTGCCGTCTGCGAGGCAGGCAGAGTGGTTTCAGGCATTTCTCCTGCTTAATTACACAGGTCCAATGGAGTCGTATAATTTAAAAACATATGCCATTAAAGGTTACATATTAAGCGTGGTCTTGGTTTTTTGATGTTGCAGAAGGCTTATACTCATCTGCTGAGAATTAGGAGGCTATTATTCTGCGGAAGCTAATCCAAATTGCCTGTTATCCATAGGCAGAAAATTAAAGGAATATTTAAGCCCATTCCACAGATTACAAACTTGGTGGCATAGCTCTGCAACCAGTAGTATTAGTATCTTGCATTTGATAGTTGCCAATAATTTAAGTCAACTGTTTAACATCTGGCATTACTATATAATGTCTGGCTTAAGCTGTAACCTTTTTTTTTTTCCCCCTCTGCTTTTAGAAAAGCTTTTTCTGCTTTGAGAGAATTTTGATTACTAAAGCCCTTCCCAGGACAGATTTATCCTGTGATTTAACATTTTGTGATGGAGTCTCATTTTGAATCAGTTGAATAATTGGCAGTGACTTTGGTCTTAAACTGATTCATGATGTACATCCAGGCCCTTAAATAATTTAACATTATTGTCTTTATAATCGAAGCCCCTTTTTGCCCATTAAAAAGTATTGGAAACAGTCTAGTGATCTGCTTTGATTAAAAATAAAGTGCAGAGGATTGGTAGCGATTAGAGATGGGCAGCCTTCCCCTCCGGGTCACCCTTGGCTGAAAGGCACAACGTGGCTCCGTGCAGCACCAGGCACGGGCTGATGGTCCCGGTCGTTCCCGGACTGGGCGCCCGCTCGCTAACCAGCAGTAACTGAGGCCGCACGGCCCGCGTGCGAGGGATCTGAACCATCTCCGTCCGGGATGAACAGGAAAATACTCCTACCACCCCACCAAGCACTGTCAGTACCTTTTCGCTGGCCGAGCGGTGCAGTCCTGGCGTTGGCAGGTCCGGGAGCGAGGCGCGTGGCGGAGGACGGCGTGCAGCCGAGCCCGTCGCGCGGCCAGGATGTCCTTCCCACGGTGGTGACCGACAGCTCTTGCCTCACTGCAGGGTCTCCACTCAGCCTTGGAAGCAAAACACTGCGCAGATAATCGTTTTGTTCTCTTCTTTTTGGAAAGCTCTTAAGTGCAATCAATAAATCTGGGCAAGAAACAGAGATTTCATTAGAGGAGATCAACGGCTCTCATCACCACTGAGGGACTAACGTAGGGTGAACAAGGCGCTTGGGGTAAAAACTAAATGTAAGCGGACCAAATCCCATCTCTTTGGACATCAACGCCACGGCCGCCGTTGCCGGAGCCAGGCTGTCACCCGGTGAGCTGATCCCCGGTGGGAGCCCGCTGGATGAAGCGGCCGCCACGAGTCCCGAGGAATCCCGCCACCCGGGAGAGGAAGGCTCGGTGCTGCGGAGCCTCGGCATGCCAAATTAAAAGCTGTCCATTTCACACTCCACTCTTCCCCGGCCTTTGGCAGGGGCTATGATATAACAGGTTTTGCATAGCTGCTAGACATCTTCCTAATAGTATCCCCTGTGAATTCTAAATTTCAGTCACAGCCTCTAAATTTTCATTAAGAGCAGTCACACAGAGAGAATGATGGATTAGATTTTATTGTTGGAAAATCTCCAGATAAAATTAAAGTGCTTCTTTCTTTTCTGAAACCTTTACCTTTCCCCTGTGGTGCCCTATAAATAAGGTATCAAATAATGTTTATCCTTTTGAATTCTGCAATCTTACATGTTTCATGCTTACTCCTGAGCACTTTCCTGCCTCTTCAGAGATGTCACTTTTCAGTTAAAGCCCGGGAATGGACAAGCTACCTCACAGACTTTGCTTTACGATAAAGCAGACTGACTTTGCGTCCCAGCACCACGTAGGAGACTTGACTTAGGGCCAGGTACGTATTTGTAAATACAGGTTTGTCTCCTTCCCTTTCTTGGGAGTCTTTCGTTTCCTTCCTCCTTCCCATCCAGTTCCCTCTGTCCTTTCTTTTTTCCCTAGCTCTCCATCCTCTCTGCGTACATCTGATGCATCCAGCTTGCAGACAGATGAGACACCATTCGGTACACGCCGTGATCGCAGGGCCCGGGCTGAGGCACTTTCTGCTGGGAACCAGCCGCTGCCTCCAATAGCCAAACCATCATAAGTGGTATCCGCTCCCACTGCCCCTGGCCAGCAGATTTTTATAGCAGATGTTGTTTCTTCCTACAGTGAAAAGGAAGGGGGGGAAAAAAAAAAAAAGTATTCTTTTAGGACAGAGGTCTTAAACACTTTTAGATGCTTTTAGTCTTCAACTAAAAAGCAAGAACCCTGCAGGCAGTTGGTAGGAAGTGTTCAAGAGCTGGTAATGCTGGCATGATTCATACTGGTGTCAGCTCGTTTAAATTAAATTCCACGGGGATTTATCCAGCAAAGGCTCCAAACAAGTTTTAGACAGCACCCCCCACCCCCACACCTCTCACTTCACAGCATCTTAAATTAATACAGTGCAGAAAGGCCAGGACTGTACCAAGACAAAGGGCGGGCCGAGAGAGGAGCTTTCTGGGCTCTCAAATGGAAGGAAGGGTCCCTGCTTCCCACCACAAGCGCAGGGAATCAACACCCATAGCCAGGGGAGAGAGAAAAGCGGTTTTCCTGCTGAAGTAACGCACGTCATCATCGTCAACGGGGGTCAGTGTGTCTTGAGCTGGAGTCGGGGTCCCCCGCGGGCGCTCAGCCCTGGGGGGTTACGTGACTTACCGTGGCTGAGCTCAAAGGACGCCCCTTGTCCTCGGCAGGGCTGCAGCCAGCAGCAGGGTTTCCCTCATCCCGGGCGGCTACGGCTGGCCCCCCCAGCACTGCGCAAGCAGGTCGCTCCTGCAAACCAGCAGTATATTGCATTTCCAGGCTGGCCGGAGCCTCGGAGCAGGGTCAAGGCTCCCTTGCCAGCCTCCTAGGGCCTCTCCTGCTGCTGTTTCCCCATGGCACAGGCTGTTACGATGGGCTGATGGGTCATTCCCAGCATTTCACTACATTTTCCTCCTGATTTACCCTACTTGGATAGAAAAATAATCCACACTATCAGAGAGCCAAGCCAGTTCCCTGTCTCAAAGGTCTTCCAACCTACATGGATCACCCAGCGCTCAGCTCCCTCCAAACCCTTCCTCTCTGCACAGAGAAGGTGGAAGGATTTCCAAGAGGAACAAATCGCCCTTTTTCTCCTTATAATGCCTCCCACCAGGAGCATGCAATGGAGCTATCAGCACAGGTGATCTGTGGATGTCAAGCTCATTCAAATCATAAGAGTTTGACTAATTTGCACCAGCTGGGCATCAGGCCCTTGGTTTTCACTCCAGTTTTGATTATCCACCGCTGACCTAGTGGCTGGGTAACAGAGTAAGGACCCCAGGCTGAGCCCGCCGGCACCCTCAGCACTGGTCTCCATACCCATTTTCCTTTGTAAAAAAATTTCTCAGAACTCTTCTCACACCGGTGGAAAAACCATATATCAGCCGGGAAGCGAACAGAAAAGGATCCGAGTCTCATCCTCTCTGCTGCGTTTTAATGTCATCCCAAAGGAAGCGGTGCTGCCTTGGCCACGTGCAGCAAAGGAAAGAAAACTCACCGAGTTTATTGGCGACTTTTATTGGTTTGTCTGTGCCACGTTTCGCAGGCAGCTGTGCCAAGAAAACACCGTGGCTTTCCGGAGACGAGGCCTCAGAGAGGCAGAGGTAAGCCCAGGAGAAGAGTGAAAAGCTGGAAAGAGGAACCTTGTAAATTTGGTACCAGCAATGGTGGAGGGGTGCCAAAGCTGGCCGAAATCTGCCATGAAACGAATCAGATCGCAGCCTTCCCTTCCCTGCGCAGAAGTCACGACGCCCACAGCTGGGAGAGTGGCCAGTGTTATTTTTGGGCAAGATTTATGCAAGTTCCAAGCAGAGTCTCAGTGAAAAGGAAGGGAGGGGGAGAGATGGAGGTTTCTTTTTAACAGAGCTGTTGGGAAGACATGGGAATCATGAGCAACGAGTTAGAGCACCTCCTCCGGGGTTGAATACCTCTGGGCTGGACAGAGCAGGGACAGACCACTGCAGACCAAACGCGGCTGTCCCCCAGTAGCTCCTGAGCTGCGGTGACAAATCCGAGGAACAGCGAAACCAGGCTTCCCCCCCAGGCATGTCCCCAGGTCCTGCCCCAACCCCCGATCCCGCTGCACGCGCTGCAATGCCGCGGTCCTGAATGGCAACTACAATTTAGCTGAGCAGAGGAAGAGGCAGGATTGCTTTGGCCGCTTCCTAAAAGGCTCATCTCCACGGCCCCGCTGCGGGATGGGGGAGAGCAAGGGGCACAGGGAAGCACAGGACCTTTAACTCCATTTTCATTTGGGAGGGAGGTGTTGATGTTTTAAATGCCACGAGTGATACATAATTGGCGGTGCCTTGGATTCATGAAGTCACTGAAAAGCAAAAAAAAAAGAAACCCTTTTTCAATGCCTGTGGTAACAATCCAGTATTGGGTTATAAGTGACTCAAGTGAGGACCGTGCGATGGCGGGGCACGCTCGGAGCCGGGAAGCGTGCCTGCGGGCCGGCACGCTCAGCAGGGTGTTTCGCAAGGATCAGCTGGACACTATCCTACCCTCGCGCTGCTGGTGAAATCATCGTGGCTTTGTGCCCCCCTCCTTGTCCCACTCCCGAGAGGACGGGGTAGAGCAGCTGTAGCTTAGCGCATCAGGCAGAATATCATTGTATTCTTGCCTGCTGCCTCTCCGGGGCCCCGATAGCACAGGCACCCGGAGGAGAGGTTTGCTCTGCCCAGGCTGAGCTCTTCTTCACCTCTTGCCTTGTGCCAAGTACACACAGAGTCGAGCAAAGGAGCCGAGTGAAGAGCAGTTCCTCGCTGGAGGATTTTGCTTGTGGGTGCGTGTGTGCAAGCAGGTCCTTCTGGCAGCCGATCGCCCCCGCATAGGAAAACCAGAGGTTCCATAGCTCTGGCGCACGCTGTGAAGGTGGGATGCCTTACCATAAGAAGGAAGAACTTTCTTTTTACTACCTGGTTGTTCCTGGCGTTTTGCATCTATTAGGCACATCAGCTCTTAAAAAAGAGGAGTGGACCAGCTGCTGCTCCCTGGAAATCATTACTGGAGCCCATGTGGGTATGCATACCTCTGCATCCACGTGGCCCTGCCCTTCAAAACTGCCTCACGCAGAAGCTGAGGTACACTGAAACCATGCCATGCTTATGGAAAGAGACCAACAGTTTTGAAGGCAGGCTCTGTCCACTGATCCTAACACCTGGACCAGCAGGATGGCAGCCCGGCATGCTGTAGATTCACCAACATCAATAAGCTGTGGCTGCTCTTGACCCTGTTGTTGCAGCGCTGGACGCAAAGGCCCCGTGTACCCCATGCGCCCCTTCCATCGTCAGCTTGGGCCCACCCACACAACACCACGGCTAGAAGACCCCGAGAAAATGCAGTCCCTACCTGGGGAGGTGCTGGGAGCCTCAGGAGTCTGGTGGTTGCTTCTGGGAGCAGGACATGCAGGGTCACAGCAGAAGTCCCAAGAAATTCAAACCCTGGGGATTATGGAGGGATCTATGTGACGTTTTGCCAATATACCCTAATTTTCTCTTTCTCTGGCTCATTCTAATCTCAGGCACGCTCAGATAAGCCTCAAGACATTACGCTGAAAGAAACAGCCAGCTCAAAGCACATGTGTGGCCTTATCTTCCCCATGCATTCACTTGGATAAATCTGTTCCAAAGGTACTTTACATACGCACGTTGAAGGACAAACCCTGGCTCACCTCTAGGGAGTTTGTGTTATCGATGAAGTCTATGCGAGGCCTTTAACTGACTCACAAGGGCACTGGCATTGCCCGTAGGAAAACACACTGAAAGTCGAAACCCCAGGATGCTATTTCACTCGCACTCTACCAAACCATCCCTCCTTCTGTGCTCAGTTTTTCTATTCATAAAACTCGAGTAATTAATACTGAGTAACTGCTGAGGGATTTTACAAGTCTCGGTGAAAGATCTGTTATTTACTGAGATGGGGAAGTTTAACTTGGAGAACATCACGTGAAAGCCGTTGTGAGTGCAAAGCTTTAAGAACATTTTTATCAAATTGAAACTAAATGGTTTGTGGCAATAAGGAAGTTATCTTCAGGAAAAAAAAACACCAAATGAAGTTATTCCTAGGTTATTAGCTGGAGCAGATATATTGTTGTTTTAGTACAGAGATGTGTATGAACAAAGACCAAAACTCAACCACGTATCCATATGTCAGTAAGAACAAATATCCATGCTAGGGAACTCCTTATGGAATTTTGGAAAGAAAAACATTTTGAGGAAAACCATCTCAGAAATGTACTTCTAATTTTTTTTTCTCTTCATCCAAAATAAGGTTCTGATTTTTACCAACAACAGTAATGTTAAAAAAGATCTGGATTAACTCGAAAGCTATTTCACTTTCACTCCATTTCTTTTGCCCCTCCACAGGGAAATCCTCAGTGCACAGTTTCCAAATGTTAATGAACAACAGTCCTTTCTCTGTACCTTTTAGGGCCTGATTCACCATGATCATCCATAAATATTACTTTAAAAACTTTCCTGAGGAACTCCCGGGGGCCGTGAGAGTGGCCGATGTTAGGAAATGTCAGATATTTCTCCCTCTCCTCCTTCAGACGCTGGTAGCGTGGTTGGAAAAGAACAGATGCGTTAAATGCTCGGAGATTTACAGCACCCCCCACACACGGGAACCATAAAACGACAATTTGTTCAATTTCAAAAGCAGACCTCTGCCCATTGCAGGACCTTTCATCACTGTTTATAAAGCTGGGCTTAGAAAGCCCGGGATCTTTTATGATAAAATGGACACAAAGTTCATTTTTCAACCGTTGCAATGCCTAAAAAATGGAGCTGTGTGCAGCTGGAGGGGGGAAGGAGGCAGCCCCTCGCCGGCCGGATCCTGCCCTGGGCTTGCTCCTGTCTCTCTTTGGCATGGAGGTATCCCACAGTGAGCAGGTTTAAGGTAAACGGGGCCAGGAGGGGTTGGAAACCCTGGTTTAGCAGATTGAATGCCATACAAGGTCTGCTCCCACATTCTCTGTATGAATCTTAGGTGACCGCCGATGGACCTTGTACCTGTTCCCAACCTCCAGCGGGCACTGGGAGAATAAAAACCCGCTCACGACTGAGAAGGGGTTTGGTGTCACAGCGTGACAGCGCCCGTCCACTGTATCAAAACCTGGCCTTGATGAAGGCGTTTGCACAAACACCTGAAGATCAAAATCACCGTCTTGCCTCTTGTTCTTGACCTAGTTCCCCCATCACCTCTGCATCTGAGATCGGCCTTCAGGTAGCCAGGATGCAACACCTCTTTCAAGAGTCAGACACTTCACCAGCCACAGAGCAAAAGGAGATTTTGGCATTTGACTCGGATGATGTCTTCACCCCCACAGAGCCCAGAAGTGTTTAGTTTTGGCCTCAGACTCAAGGTGGCCCCAAAACGAAGCACTGGGTCACGCCACCTCCCTACCACAGACCTGTGATCTCCGCAGTGTTAATTTGGCTCCATGTGCTGGGCTGGGTCCTCCTCTGGCGTCCCAGCTCTGGAAACCAAGTGAGGAGTGAAGCAACATTACCCACGTAATGGTTGAATAAGAGCAGAGTTCTGCATTTATTGCTTAAGTAGTTTGAAGTGATTGTAATGCAGCCAGATTTATTTCTTATATACAGTGGTGGACTTATTAAACTTCCAGAGGAGCTCTTTAAGCTGTCATTTGGGGTTTAATTGCTGAATATAACTCCTGCTTCTAAAAGGCTGCCGCGAAACAGCCCTCCTTCCATGCACTGTCATCTTCTGCTCAGAAGGAGAAGATCCCCCAAAGCATGAAGGGTTAAAGCTTTGGCCTGCCTAGGCCAGTCCACCCCCTCTTCCCCCAGTTTGCAAATAGTAGAAAGGAAAGGATTAGAGAGGAGAGATTTATGGACTAGCCCATCACAGAGCCTCAGTTCGCACTTTGATGATGGGGGAACAGCCCCGCTCTAACAAAGGGGCTGTAAAGCATGCCCACCAGTAAACTATCTATTGGGGGGAGCCAAATCCCTCCTTGGATTATTAGGGGCTCTGCGAGTCCTTGGAAGGAAAGGCTGCACCTTTTTTATTGCCGCATTATTAATAAAGAGCTGGTGAAATACTTACTGCTGCTCCGTAAATCTTCCAAGGGCAGGAGTAGGTTGCACAGACGTTTGGGCTGGAAGGAAACGGAGGGGCCATGGGGCTTGACCTACATCCCCCATCCCAACCGTGGCGAGTGTCACTGAAGCGGGGATGCGGCAGGAGCCCAGCTCTGCTCCCAGCGCGCCGCGGTGCTCACGTGCCTGCGGGAGGAGGAGGTCCCTGTCCTGAAGTCCCCCGAGATGTCCTCCGGCTGCTCCATCCCCAGGGTGCTGCAGCAGAAGCTGTGCAGGGAAGAGGTCTCCAGCCTCGAGTCACAGCTGGGCTGGGTGAGATGGCCCCACATCGCTGTTCCCACCAGCCCAGGGGTCTTTGAATCTGACCCAAGGGCTGGGGAGCAACAGGGGCTGCGGGGACGGATCCTGGAGGTGCAAAACTGCCTTGCCAAGGTCCCACAAGAAACCGATACTGTAATTCATAGCTATAACTTTCATCTAACCCCGTGCAACTCTTCTTTGAACACCTTCAGATGTAGTAACTCCTTAGGCTCACTATAGTTCACCCAACAAGGAAGGACCAAATGACCTTTGAAAACATTTTTTCACTCTTCCATATTTATTTTTTTTTCAGCAGGGCAGGGAGACAAGGAATTAATGGAAAAACAGAAGTACTACATTTAAAGTGAGAGATGGCAAAAAAAAAAAAGTCTGCTGGCAGTACCCAGCCAACAAGCAGCTGGTGTTGACCATGAGCTCAAACCGAACTATCATCCATCAGATCCAACGGATCCATCAGGATTTGCAGGGGAGGCTGAGGGGAGGGAGCAGCTCGCACTTTTGCACAGATACTTTGCTCACATCACGAGACCGTTCCAGGCCAAACACGCAGGACCTGTGTCCCATGCAATGAAACGCATTTGCTCTCCTACACATACGTCCTATTCTGAAACAGCCGTGAAAACCCTGTTTGCTCGAAGGCAACCACGGTAGCGGAGGGAGGACATCACCCATCCCCTTGCTCTGTCCAGGCCTCAGCTTCCCCCAGATTAGCACCTGTTTGGAACAAGCATCCCCCAAAAAGCCCAGAGTGCTGAGACCCGGAGGAGTTGGCTGAGCTTTAGAAAAAGCAAAAATAAACAAACCCTCATGACTACCAACAAAATCCAACCCACGACAACAAAAAAACAGTTTCCTTCCTAATTTCAGCTTCTGGTCATAAAATTTTACTTTCATGTAACAGCGTGAAATCTGCACAACCGGAGCAGGGGTTTTTAATAAAAGGCAGAATTGATGTCATATCTGAGCCAAGGTGTTTTTATAAGCCAGAAGAAGAGAGACAGAAACACAGAAGGAAAATAATTTTCTTGAATTCCTTCCAGAAAGGAGTTTTATTTAGCTTTCCTTCAACCATGCTGAAATTCTCCTTCCTCCTCTTGCCTGGGTTTTCCCCCTTAAAAGCTGTCTTCCTTAACCTGTGCATTAATGCCAGCAAATCCAAGCCACTCACTTCTTTTTGCATCTCAGCCCAAATGCATTTAAAATGTTTGCACGCCGAGGAACAGAGTAATTTTCAGGGTGCATTGGGCTCCACCTTGCACCCAAAGCCCAAACCATCATGGACCCCAGCCTCGGAGGAAGGTGCCAAGTGTCTTGCAGCCAGGATAACGCTCCTCTTCCAACACCGACAAGGATGGAAGGAAAGCACTTCCCCATGTCCCAAACTGCGAGTTTTGAGAAGAGAATAATGTCTGCTAAAGGGCCAGAAACAGCTCTCAGCTCAGTGAAAAATGACTTCCAAATGCCCCCTGCTATGGGGATTTTATAAGGGAAGATGGATCTTTCTATCTGTTTTCCTTTCTTCTTCATTTTTCAACTCTTGACCTACACTGTGAACAGAAACCTCCCGGGTGTGAGCCTTCAGCAGAGGAAATGCTTCCTCCAGTTCATTTGTCTTCGGTGGTCTGCACAGCTGAAGAGATGCATGTGGCCAAAGAGATGCTGTTCCCAACCCTGCCCATCCTGCCTCCTTTGCCCCGGGTGCTGGAGGGTTGGATGTGTGACTCTGTTAGCAGGGATGGTACTGGCCATCCCTCACCTGGCCCTTTGCAATTAGGAAAACAAAACTCAGAGCAGCCTCGGCTCTGCTTTTGGGCAGACATGCAGCCCAAGATGAAGAGAGGCTGATCTATTTAAGCAAATGAGAGGTTTTGGTGTTTACCTGGGCATGAAGGACCAGATCTTAGAGCTGGGAAGGGTATTTTTGGACACTGCCTCCCAGACCCTGCGGGTCCCAGAAGAGCTGCTCTGCTTAACTCATGCAGCCACCCCGGTTCAAAGCATCCCTTCTCTCAGGTCAGAGCA
The DNA here is from genome assembly GCA_013400535.1 of Scopus umbretta. Classification (NCBI taxonomy): domain Eukaryota; kingdom Metazoa; phylum Chordata; class Aves; order Pelecaniformes; family Scopidae; genus Scopus; species Scopus umbretta. The sequence continues at coordinate 107,636 of VZTL01060001.1, forward strand.
TGACACGAGTCACAGATTTCAGACACAGATTTCAAATGCCTTATAACCCGTGATTCCCAACTCAAGGTTCAAGGCCAACATATTGCCACGAGGTGTTCTTGCTTCCAGCATCACTCATGGTCACTGGAAACCACCACGGCAATAGGCCCAGTGGGGAGGGAAAGGATGGTGTGGTTTGCAGCACCTTGTTTGGGAGATAATCCAAGCTGGATGACTGGCAACCAGTGCCTAAAGGTTTCCTTTCCAGTTGAAGAAATTTCTGCTTAGCCTGTTATTTCTAATTAGGGTGGAAATAACTAAAATGGGAGGATCTGCGTGATTCAGACCTATGGGAGGTTTTTTGTTGCATCTTAGGCAGCCCCAAACACGCATTGCCCTGGATGTTGTCCACGTCCAGGCACAGAGCAAGGCTGGAGCGGGAAGTAAAAGGAAGAAGGAGTGAAAAGGGGTGTGCCCAGGTCCCATGCCCCCAGCCTTTCCCCTCTCTTGGTTTGAATGTGGGGGCCCTTATTTTCTTACTGTTTTTCAGAGTGCCTCAAGCATGACCACGGATGGGGACCTCTCCCCGGTGTCCGGCAGAGCCATTCTGTGCAGGCAGCCCAGGCGTTTCGCACGGCAAACGGGAAGCGATTGATCTCCAGGAAAGTGATTTATCAGCAGCTGGCGACCTGCGGAGCTGAAACCCCGGCTGCACTTGTTCCTGGGCCACGCCGGGGAGCTAATGGCATAAGCAGGGAGAAGCACAGATGTGAACAGCACAGCCACCGACAGCAAGACAGACGATACCTCGGGACAGGGCTGATGCACCTTTGGCTGTCTGGCACACATTCTGCATGACTTTCCAGCTGGATGTGGAGAGGAAAAGGCTGGGGGCGGCAGATCCCATCCTCACCCCAAATTACCTTCATGGGAAGATGGAGGTGAGGGTGGACCACATCCTTCAAGTCTGGTGCTTGGGCCAGCAGCTCTTGTCCCGCCTCAGCTGGAAGATAAGCAGAAATGTCCGTGCAAGGTTTTCTCCTGTATGGCAGTGATGAGAGGTTGCATGAGATGGGGCTTAGCTAAGCCCACAAAATGGGCTTTCCACAGCCAGGAAAAGGAGGCTTCAGATGCAAATTTAGGGAGGGAGAAAGGCAGAATCTGAAGACCCCATTAGATTTCAGTGCCACAGCTGTCCGTTTAAGAAGAAGGAGATTTTAGTCCCAAGTTTACAAGTTGGACCTGTCTCCTTAGAAAAATAAAATTCAAGAAAAGAATTTTTATAGGACAATTTGTTGCTCTCCATGAAGGCTTGAGAAAGCCAAACTGCACGGCCTGCAGGGCTGCAGCTCTGGTGTGGAAATGGATATGGCAGCGTCCCGCCTGCCCTCTCCCCATTTCAGCAAGAAGTTTCCCTTCGGTTTACAGCAGCCCGTGCTCCAGGGGAAAAAACAACAACTGCCGCTGTTATTCTTTATGAAGGCAGCAAGAGGGCTGAATAAAAGAGGCTGCATCCAAAGCACAATATGAGATGAAAAAGACATCCAAGCTCCATGGCGCTAGATAAAACAAAGCACACACAAAAAGAATCAAATGCTGAAATATGTATTTCTTGTGGGTATGAATAGAACTGTCTATGTTTGCCTTGGAGACAGGAGGAGGGAGGCCAAACGGTTTAATCTCAGCAGGTATTGCTTTTCAGTACAGAGACATCGAGCAATTTAAAGACCTCCTGCCAGGCCATTTCAGCAGTCGCACAGCCCTGCTCTCTCTGAGCTGCTCGGCGCTGGCTCGTGGAAGGGTCACCTCCACTCTGCAGCCCACAGACAGGTAGATGCTCGCATACCTCTTGCCCCAGCACAGATGTGAGCAATCAGAAAAGCCCAACAAGTTCAAGGTAGCAATCAGCCATCTCCGTGAGCTTTATCCAGCCTCTGCCCTGCTCTCCCCAGCCTGGCTCCCATCACTGGGCCATGCCGGACCATCCAGTGTGTCCTCACTTCTCTGAACTCAGGGACTTTGGACAGGAGGGCAGGCAAGCAGGATTTGTTCTGGTGGGCTGTAAAGCACCGGAGCTGGAGAGTGAATAGCCGTTATCGCTGGAGCACTCCAGTATCTCTAGGAGTCCCATAAGGACATGCAGAAACCAAGGTCCACAGATTTATGTCTTCGTAAAGCCACAAAACAAACACAGAAAAGAGCTGGGTTTTCATTCATGATGAAAGTTGATGTGGACATGATAGATAAGATGAAATGCTCCTATTTAAAAAAAAAAAAAAAAATCAATTTTTTTCAAAATTATTTTCAGGCTTGGAAACCCAGTGATACTACTGCCCGCTCGTTCTCTTCCTCCAAACGACCTCGCGCACTGCCATCCCAGGGCTGTGCGTGACCACGTGTCCCTTCGCAGCTCTGATCTTGCCCCAGTACTCGCCACGCACACAAGCGTGTGCCAACGCACCCAGCACCAGCAGGTGCTCGAGCAGTTTGCAGGCAGGTGGACGCCATGCCGGCGTGGCCATGGAATCATACGGTGCTCTTGTCTGCTTAAAAGGCGGGAGGGACCCATCTGGCATGGCGTGATGAGCGGGTCCGGAGGAGCAGGGCCAGGTCCCAGAGGCGATGAGTGAGAGCAGCTGATCGTTCAAAGAGGTGAAGGCAGAAGGTCTCCAGGTGTGAGGGTGGGGGAGCAGGTGCCCTGCAAATGTTCTCCACATATTTGCCTGGAAACTGTGATGAGCTCATCCGAGAAGAGCCCTGCAGATGCCAAGCACACCCAGCCTCTTGCCGGCAGGTTGGTCACGTCAGTAATTCTGAAGTGCTGCACCCTCGCAGAAAGTGCGTGGTTGGATCAGTTCACCATCGTTTGCATCGTTTTCCTTACCCCAGACCACGTTACCATCTCCCCTGTCTCTGAACAGCCCATCCACGTGCAAAAATTTGGTGCCTGACAGTGATGGAGAGCAGAAGCAGTTGATGAATGATGTTAAGCGCGGGAGGAGGTAGGAGATGTTTCCTGGCTAATCTGTTCCTCCTGAGCGAGGCTAGACCTGCTCCAGTGTCTCCTCTCTGGTGGTTTGGGCCAGCGTGTTACCCAATCTTGTTACTGTTCATCTCTGTTGAGAAGCCAGGTGGTCTGAGGAGCACCCCCATCCTCCCTGGGCATGTTGCCTCCAGTACCACCCACCAGTTCCCTCATGCTCCGAGGCTGAAAATACGGTTTTAATAATGTGTCCATAAATCATTCTGTCCGTAGCGGCGGACACGAGCAGTAGTGGTGGGAATAGGCCCAAACTTCCCAGGTGCAGGAAAGCCTACACAGTCAACCCCAGTGCTGGCACCGTGAACGGTGGCCCCCATCAGCCCATGGCATGTAGGTGGCCACCAACGAGACCAAAGGGCAGCAGTGGCTACCAAGTGAAACCTACCTTCCAGGGAAGTAAGGGTGGGATTCAGGGCCCTAAACAGAAGTATCTGGTGCCATGTGAGATGCTCTGGAGTCTCAGGGCAAACCATGGGGCTGCCAGGACCTACAGGACACCTGAGCCTGCTGGAAGAGCAGCTGGAGGCCAGCTGGCGTCCTGCAGGGCACCTACCTTCAGGCAACCAAAATTTGCCCAGGGTCTTGACATGGGTCCTGGGTCTTGGCTGTGGCATCAGCTATTGATACCACACAAGGATCACCCTGCAGTGAATCTACCTGTGCATCCTCAGCCATCAACAGACTGTGCTCACAGGTGTCCGGGAAGGGTCAGCACTGGTATAATCCCTCTTCTGCAGCCGAGGAGCGGGAATACACAGAGATGAAGTAACCCAGCCATGTTCCTGGGGTCTGGGCTGTCCGCGGTCTGCCACAGAGCATTGCACCCACAGCATCTGCACCTTGGACATTTCTTCTCTCCATGTGCAAGACCACAGGACGATCCTGCTTCTTCAGCAGCAGCGAGAGCCATAGTGGAGATGCTGGTTAGCCGAGATGGCATGTGCTACCTGCGGTGGCAGCAGAAATCACTTAAGGACGCCTAAAAAGAAATGTCATGTCAAAACGACTGCATCGACATGCATTTTTTACAGCTATCCCTAGATTTTTGTCACGGATTCCCCCAACGGAGTCACGCTGGCCTCTGACAGCTATAGGAGACGTCTCATGACGGATTGGTTGTTTTAAAGGTATCCTGTTCTCCAGCTCTCATAATTTGGGAAGCTCATTTGCAGCCTTGAAAGCCAGCAATTCTCTGAGTCTGCACAGAGTTTGCAGCCTGTCGGGCTCCCCTGTCCATGAGCATCCATCACTCTCACACTTCACTCCTGCACCGACACTGAAATAACAAGCATGATCCTGCACTGGTGCAAAGCAAGTACCCCTGGCTGTACAACAGCATGGTTCCCCAGCAAATAAGTTGGTTGGGATGACTTTTTTTCCTGATCTCACGATGGATGATTTCAGAGTTTGAGCATGGGTTGGGTTCAGGGCAAGGGCCGCTATGAAGAGCAACACCCCATCCTTGCTGCCCAGACTTTCCCATTCACCCTGTTCTTTCCATCATTTCCTCGCACCCAGCAGCGACGAAATTGTCTAGCAAGAAAAGTAAAAAAGAAAAAAAAAACCCAAAACAGTCACAGAAAAGACATATACCTGTACCACAGTTTTGGAGCACAAGGCCCGTTTGCGGCCTGTGCAGACGTTTGAAGGGAAGAAACCATTCCCAAATCGAAGGCTTTGACTCTTCCCAGCCTGTTTCTTTGTCTCTGGCATTCAGAGGAGTGACGGGAAAAGCAGCTGGCCAGGCACAGGGTCTTCGCAGCGGGACTTCGCCTGATAGCAAAGCAACAAGAGGGGTTTTCACCTGATGCTGAAAACAATGCCATCCATAGAAGCCCACATTGTTACCTTGACATTTGGAAGCAATTACCTGCATGTTATGTAAAACTTTTATTAAACGACTGGAGAAATTCGGTAATGTGTTAATCATTGGTTGAATGACATCTGCTTAATACCAGAGATTTTTGAACTGCAGGAGAAGGGTTCAGCAGTTCAGAATGATTACCAAAACATATTGCTCCTTTTTTCGTTCTCCTACGTGTTAATTTTTCAGATTTATTGTCTTAGGCTCCTGCGTCTAGTATTTTCACTACATGTCAACATCTGTTATATCTCTACATTTCGCAGCTCTTTAGTCTTTGCCCCATGAAGCCTTAGGCACTCGGATGAGAGACGCAGCCAGCTCTAACCCAGGGCTTATGCAATTTTCCAAACTAATCCAAAGGACAATTATCAGGGAAATTTGGCTTGCGCAGGCATTTCTGGCATCAAAAAAGGGATCGGTAGATGGACTCAAACCCAAAGAAACCAGGCAGGTTTAGAGACAAACTTGGCTGTCAGGACAAGACTTGGAAAGTCTGGGGCGCTGCGAGTCTGGTGCTCTTTGAGAAACATGTGGTGGGTGGAAATGTGTCATGGAAAGATGCTTGGTTCGTTCCCACTCCTTTTATTTGCTCATGCAGACCTGGAGTCACTCCGTTCATATGGCAAGCCATAAAATCCTCTGGGGACGCTCATCCTTTCGAAATGCAGAGCGAGGAAAGAAGAGGTGTTCTGCTCAAGCCATTGCGGCCAAGGGGCTCTGGTAGCGTGCGTGGTGCAGACACGTCCACGGAGATGTGGGACCTGGCTGGGGCGTTGGGCTCCAGGCTGGGCGCAAGCGCCGGCACCTGGGCAGAGGAGAGGGACTGGGCGCTGCCCAGAATAAACTCACAGTCCGTTAGGGCTAGGATTCATCCTGCTTTCTCTTTTTTTTGGGGAAGGGCTTACAAACGCTGCCAACATTTCTCTGCTGGTAAAATCTTTACCCTCGCCCCCCACTCCTGTCTCCCCTGGGACTTGCTGGCAGACACACGAGAAAGGCCCTGTGGAAGCAGCCGTCTGCAGCGATGGGGCAGGCAGGAGCCCCGCTGCCCGTCGCCTTGCAAAGGCAGGTCTTACCCCACGGGATGCCAGCCGCCAGCTCCTCCACGGACCACCTCGCCGGGGGCAAGCCGTTAGCTCCTGCGGCCGACGCGCTGAGCGGCCTCAGCCTGGGGCTGGAGGGAAGAAACATCCTCGGAGCGCCGGGATTCCTCCCGGCTGCACGGGCGGACGTTCCCGCACTCTCCCAGCGACGGATGCTCCCGTACGGGTGCTCCCTTTGCTGGGTGGAAGCCGGTGGCCCCCAGGGGCAGGGCGTTGATGGCCCTACAACCCGGGGACCAGCACCCGGTGCAGCCAGATGGGTGCACAAACAGCTAGCTGCCCGACCGCCCGCAAAACCTCTCCTAAAGCCACGAGGAGAAATACAGAGCGTCTCGCCGGGCTGGCATTGCGCTTAAATTGTGCGCTGGCCCTGCACGATGAATTTCATCCTGTATATATTAAATTTCATCCAGATATATTAAATATCTGGACAGATTAACCTGGAACGGCTCAGCGCGGGACAGCCGAGCGCGGGCGGTTGCTGTGACGGAGCCGTGATAGAGAAAGTTCACCCTAACATGACTTAATAGAAAATCTTTTTGCAGGTTATTTCCATGCACTGCTCTGGATCATGTTCCAGAAGAAACTCACATTATATATGAGCCAAATGCTTTCTACTCCCAACCGTCAAGCCACGTTTCTAATTTATGCTTTTTTTATTATTTTGTTCCCTCACCCGTGATCTACCCCCCC
>VZTL01060006.1:0-10505 GCA_013400535.1 Scopus umbretta
ACCTGCAGAAGGCTATGAGACACATCAGAAATCTTTCTATGATGACACATCTCTTATCTCAGGAAAACAAATCTCACTTAATTGAATGTGTTATCTGTGGCAGCAGATAGTGTAGCCAGAGATGTATAACTGTACAATCATACCCTGAGATAATGATTTATGACAGCTTTTTCATTAATGTCATTTATGTAAAAACTCTGAGTCTTCTTTCTGCATAAAACCAGAATAGACATACTGACATCAGGGATATTGTTCCAGACCAGTGCTGAACTAGCAGCATGGGAGAAAAACCTAGTGATGTCTTGCACCGCAGAAAATCCCAAGGCAGAGCAGGTCAAGTTTTGCTCTCAGGTATGTTAGCAGGGAATGCTTTCATGCAACTCTGGACTGAGAAATTTGGGAAGAAACACAGTGGAATAAACACAGGGACCATAATGCAAAGAAGTAGTTGCGGCGACTTTCAAAAAAGAAAAAGTCTTTTTGGAAGTAAAAAGGGCAAGCAAGAGGGATGAGTGCAAGCTGTATGTAGGGTAGCAAGGTTGGGCGTCAGCTGGGGCTGATGAAATCAACAGACATTGTTACAGGGAAAAGAGAGTGAAGACAAGGCAAGCTGGGAGAGGGGCAATGGTAAGGAGTGACAGAAAACCAGAACAAAAGAAGGAGAAAATGAGCACAGTAGTATAAAATGGAGGAAACAGACAGGAACAAACCATAGCAAAGACAAGGCATGGTTGAAGTCCAGCAGTTATGTGGAGGGTATCCATCTCTCAGTCCTAACATGGAGATGTGGGAGGGAAGAGAGGAGCTGCTTTGTGCAATAGAGAAGTAAATAACAAGTAATGAGATTTCAGGCTAGAGGGTTGTGATCCTTCCTCTCTGCATATCACTAGTGAGACACATCTGGAGTGTTGTGTCCAGTGCTGGGCTCCTCATGCACAGCATGGGCAGGGTTCAATGAAGGATCACAAAAGTGCTAAAGCGCTTAGAGAATCTCATATATGGGTGGGAGGCTGGGACTGTTCAATCAAGAGAAAAAAAAGCTTAGGGGATCTTACTAACATGTATCAATAACTCATGGGAAAGCGTGAAGCAGACATAGCCAAGACTTTCTCAGTGGTGTCCAGTGACAGAACAAGAGGAAATGGGCAGAATTGAAACACAGAAAATTCCATTTAAGAACAAGAGGAAACACTTTTACCCTGAGAGTGTTTGAACACAAAACAGTGTCCCAGCGGAGTCTCCATCCTTGCTGACATTCAAAACCCATCTGACCACAGTCCTGGGCAACCTGCTCTATCTGACCCTGCTTGCAGCCTGGACTGGTTGATCTCCAGAGGTGCCTCCAATTTCAGCAAATATGTGATTCTGTAGAGTTCATTTAGCTAAAATAGATTGTCCCACTGCAGGGTATAACCCCAAGCGTCATAAAGAAATGGGCTCAAAATACAGCAGAGAGAAACCCCACTAGGGAGATAATCCCAATCCTTCTAGAGTAAGATTAAAGCAATGATTCCAGGGGGTTTCTTCAGGCTAGGCAATGTCATTGAGAGCAGACTCAGGCTGAGAATCTCCAGGGCCATTTTTGGAAGTGGCTTTTCCTACACTAACTTTCACACTGTGAAACACTCCTATCTTCCACAGCCACTACCAATGCATTAGCTTCCTGACATCAGCAATTCCAGCATAGTGATTTGCTTGTCTCCTGCACCCATGGGGAGAAATTCCTTGCTCATAAGTGTTCTGTGGACTTAGGGAGGAAGGATGTTCTTGATATCACTGACAAAGTTTGAAGCAGGGCAGGGACTAGTGAGCATAGTTTGCCTGTCTAGTCCCCCTTTCACTGCCAAGGAAGTTTTATCTAAATAAAGACTTCCTAGGTATCCCTGGATGTTTGTTGGGATTTTTCAAGAGAAATCTCTGGAAATGCAGAATTCGTGACAGTGCCCTGGAGCTGGCAAGGACTTTATGAACTGTATTTGAAGGGAATATCTCCAGTCCACACATGCCCCTCTCCTCTTGGGCTGGAGAGAAAAAACACACAAATCCTGGGGAGACAGAGAGAAGGAAAGAGCTGAAACAGAGAGGAATATTTGCTTTAAGAAGCAAGATTGCAACACATCACTATTTGCCTCCACAATGAGCTGTGAGAGATGTTGGATAGTGTGATAAGTGGGAGTATGGTACAGAAGTAACATTCACCTGCAGAGGCTAAAGGGTCCTTCTAGCTACAGCGAATGTGATTTTTGAGCACTAATTTTTCAGCACAATAAGAAGAGCAGTGTCTGGCTGAGCTAAAAGTATAGCTGTGATGGACTTTCTGGCAGAACTCAAATTGACTTCAGCACAGCCAGGATTTCATTACATGTCTTTAAAAGAGGGGAGAAGTTACAGTCTCCCCTATGCTTCTTTTAGTAAACTGGAAAGAAAGATGCCAGTTAGGCTCTGAGAGTTGATTTATCCAGCTGTGGAGCCAGCTTACCTGGAAGGGACAGGTTTCTCCAAGGCAGAAGGATTTCTATCACTAGCAAATAGTGCAGAGCATGGCCATGCATTATTTATATTTTGGTTTGCCACCTGTCCCAGACCTGCTGCACACCTTGTGAACTCGAAACTCTGATCACACAGAGCCACATGCTTCCCTTGACTGAGCTAGGTCTGTGTTATCCTATGAGACAGGCTCCCACACTGCAGATTCTGCCAGCTAAGTTCTACTTGCCCATGTTTTTCCCAGTGGTAGCTGTGAAACAGTAGACAGACAGGCAAGTGTACACTGCCTTTCATCGGCTCTCCCCGCTTCTGCCTCCTTGGCATCACCCCTAGTGCACATATCTGGCCACACTATCTGATAGCTCTGTGATCTTACTACCGGAAGGATAGGACTTTAATTGATTACACTTAACACCACTACAAAAATGATACATGGAAGGAACCATGGGGTGCCAGCAAATCCCTCTGGGACACAGTCTCCTTCATGTGGGAGTGAATGCCCAAGTAGGTCTGGTTTCTGAAAGTTCAGAGGCTGAGCAGTGTACTAGAGATGCACCAGTCATAGATCAACAAGAGATAACTGGTATCTGCAGCGGCCAGAAACAAAAGCAGCTGGTGCTTCAGAACAGGGTGGAACACTGGAAATGTTTTTTCAAAAGTAAACTGAGCAGGCATCTGTACATATGTATGTGAGCATGCGTCTGTACAACAAAAGGTGAATGCACCCATGGACTTAAGAAGAAGAGTAAACTTTAGGACACCCTTCCAAAACTGAAGATTTTGTACACCTGCACCCAGCATAACTGAGGAAATCTTCTTTCTTAAAAATAAATACTACAGGGAAAAGTCAGATTTCTTGTGAAAAATCTCTAAGCCAAATACAAGAATTATTTGTGAAGCTCCTGGAATTTATTCCAGCTTTAATGACAAATTTCATTGAGAAATTAATTATAGATTTACTAAAGACCATATCGTTAACCCAAATTATGACAGCACAATGAGGCTGGAAGTTTTCCCAAGTCACTCTTCTTACTGAACTCAAAACTAACACATAGGTGAAATGATTACATAAAAGATACTCATCCTTTGTATGAATGCATGTACGTGGAAAATACATTTCAGCAGAAATAGAAGTATTATAGGCATTACACTGATGTATCAAAAAGAAAATGACTGTCACAGTGAGCTCATCATCTTTCCTGTCTTTATAGGGTATGGTGGAATCAGCAACTGGAAAGTAAAGCTCTTGTCTTTGGGACAGATGCTTTAGGGTATAGGTTGAGAACAGTAAATACCAACAGTGCTGTGAATGCACATCTTACACAACGACTTTGCACATCTAACATTAATACACTAATTTACTAAGTCTCTTACTATTGCTGTGCTGTGGGAAGGAATTTACTATAGTCACTAAAATCACAACAGATAATACTTGTTCCTTTGAATAGTGATATGACAAGTTCAAAGAGAAAGAAATTGTTACATAAAGATTTTACAAATAAAAAGTTAAAAGAATTCTTTCCAACTGACATTTCTTCGCAGAGAGCTATTGTACCGAGCAGAAAGTGACCAGAGCAGGAAGGGTTAAAATCTACCTTTATTAGGATGTTTAGGAACACCAAGGGCATGAAGTAGTTGGCGCCTCCACGATTCATGTCCCCCAGTATCAGTGAGGGTGCAGTGCTCAGTGCAAGCCAGTGAGCAGGCTGCCATCTACTGTACTGATGGGACTGTTCCTCAAAATACCTACTTTCCCGCGTTGGGTATCGCCCAAACAGGGCTACATCATGCTTTCCTTGGATAAGCAAAAGGGAGACTCTGAAAAAAAGACACACTGACAAAAGATAGCACAGGTGATGGGAAGAAGTGGAACAAGTGTTACTGTACGGAAAAGGAACTGAACATGGTATTGATCATGGAAAGGAGATAAAATAAAAATAGCAGGTCTTGCTAGGTATTTCAGAGTTATGAAAGTCTGAAGTACTTTAAACTTATTGAAGAAAATAGTAATTTCTCTGAAGAACCCTGTCATTGCAACAGAGGAGGCTGGGGCAAGCTCTGAACTACAGCAAAGTATTTATTGTGAAAGAATTTCAGGATTAACTGTCTGGGTAATGAGACATTTGAGACCTCTATGCAATACAGTGGACACAGATCTAAGGAAATACAGATTGCCTGTGTGACTAGGGGCAAAGGCAAGCAAAAAAGCACCATGATCTCATGTTCTTGATAATGTTCAGATCTTCTTACATGAAACAGAAGCTTTAAAAGGTGTCTGATCTCGAAAGACACATATATCAACTGTTAGTTAATGATATAAGAGGTTGCAAAACTAAAAGAAACAGAAGTTCAGAGCTAGATTGGATTCCCTTGACACCTTATGATGGAGAGTTACTAAAAGGAAAAGTTAATTAGAAAGCAGAAAAGTATCAAAAAATGGAAATTAGAGAAACTGATATGATTTGATGAATGTAGCAAGGTTTCACAAAGTAGCCTCTATTACTGGGAGAAGTTCAAAAAGAAAGGAGAAGCCTTAGAAACAGCCAGTTGAAATCTGTAACCAGGTATCCTCTAGGCTGTTACCAAAGCCAGTCTCTTCTAAAACAAGATTCAGAGAAGAAAGAATGGCAAAAAACCATACTCACAAAGTGTGCAAAATATGTACCAAGCTTCAAACTGAAGCTTCCTCTGTACATGTAAGTGAAGAAAAGGAAAAATTTTTTCTACAGGTGCAAACACACATCCTTGCCTTGATTTGACTAACTTGGAATGGGCAACTCATCAATGCAAACAGGACAAGATTCAGATCTGCTCCCTGCATGGCAATTACCCCAACTACAGTGAGGTGTGATACTGGTTTGAAACAGAATTTCTCTGAGGCAACAAGACTTTTTTTTTCATTTTACCTTAATCAAGTCTGACATATACCTATAAACCTATATTCTGTGCACTATGAGAGGGACAGGACATTTTAGAGAAGGGACTCAGAAACCGTCAGGAATAAACAGTACAAAGCATGGCATAGAGCATATGAAAGACTCATGAGTGAGTCAGAAGACTGAGAGAGTGGAGTAAAAAAACCAGCGAAAAAACGCAAAAAAGTGGAATGAGAAGAAAGCAGTGACAGCATACTTTAAAGAAAATCTTCTATATAGTCCTTATGAGCAAGTGTGTGTTCCTAGCACTCTCTCCCTGCCCTGTAGCAGTATGAAGATTGATTGTTTTGCTGAAGCCACACACATCAGCTGAAAATTTGAAAAAACTAAGTCCAGAGATAGGTAGGTTTCACAAACTCCACTGTTAGTGAAGAGGGCTGAAAGTAGCTGCCCTTCAGCACTGACAGGACCAAAGAGCTGTGGTGAGATGCAGCCTGCAGGAAGAGAAAAACCTCCAGTATTTTAAGTTCACATCATGCAAAACAGTGCATGAAACCTTCCTGTTTCTGTGGCCCACCAGATCCTTTGCTTCTAATCCCTGTTGAAATTCAGAGCCGTAGAGTAAAAAATTTCAAGAAGTTGATCAATTTAACCATTGCCTCCACAAGGAAAAATTATGTTCATTTATAAAAGCAGACACAGTTATTATTCACAGAGCAGAGGATGCAAAGGGAGAGATGACAGAAAAGAGAAGCACAAATATCGTTTGTCTTTGTAGCAACAAAGATGTCCTAAGAGCCGGAACAGTACTCTAAGCGGCAGGTACTTGTTTCCCTGCCCTCTTTCAAAAGCCAATAATACTCATTGGACACACTCCATGAAAGGACAGATAGAGAAGATGGACTTTTAGCAGAGTATAGAGCTAGTCTGCAGGGAAAAATCCCAGTGCTTCTTCTCAGCAGCTATACGAGAAAAACTGGGCTTCCACCGTGGCCCAGGGACATCACTCTCACTGTGTCCCTCTGGTTTCCAAGTGAGGGCTTCAGTTGCTCATGCAGCAAACAACAGGTAACATTTCAAACCCTAGGTGCTAACTATAAAGAGTTTTGAATTTGTACATTCCTAACTCAGCAGAGAGTGCAAAGGTTACTGTTACTGTTGGCTAAAGAGGGGTCACTGGGTGCACTTGCAGTGACTTATTTGTGTGCTGTAGCATGGGGATTTACAGTCAAGGCCACGGGAAGAGACTATTATGGGTAAACCCTCTTTGGTACAGAAAAACATACCCAGTTTTGAAAACAAACAACTGCTATTCCTTCTTCACTGTCAAAGGGTCTCTAACTCATTACCATACGGAAGGTAAAGCAAATACTCTGCCAACTTAAGAAATTCTTGAACAGAAAAACCCTGACAAAACTATCCTTTTCAAGCAAGATCCAGACAAATGGTAGTCATATATGATCAGAATCAAAGATCCTATAATCTTTAAAAAATCTGCTAAATTTAAAGCATTACAAGTGTTTCTATAAAATATATTTTAGCTCTTGTTTTTCAAAGCACTTCCACTTACTGCACTTAGAAATTAAATTAAGTATCAGTTACTGATACTGTTCAGCCCAGAATCACAGCAGTGCCTCCCTTTAAAGGCACATGGCAGTGCATAAAAACAAGACTGAAATTTCAGCTCTGAAGTGCACATGCATATCTCAGTATACAGACAGCCTTTCCTTTCAAATAAGTGACAGTTCTGTGAATTTGTAAACCCTCCTTGCTTATCAAAAAACATAAATGAGTCCTGCCTCCATGAAAATGTTCCTTCTAACTGAGTTAATAAGGGTTTTCCGCAAAAGCTGGATGAGAACTTCATAGAGAAATACCATATACACAGTCCTGCTAACCAATCATTTATGGTGAAATAAAATTTAAAGCATTATCTTGTTTATCGTGAAGTGCATGGAAGTCTTGCTTATTCTTCCTTGGGTGTGGGGTACTTGTGACGATGGGCTGTTTCTAACCCACTGTAATAGTTTCTGTTCTTACCGTTATTTTCCTCATCGCAGAGGGTTTGGTGTGATGAAAACTGAGATTTAATGCAGTTGTTATCACTCCAGTGAATTATTCTAGATATTACACTTAACTCCTATTGGCACAACCTCAAACAGCTAGAGATATCTGACAACATTCCGGTTTTCTCATTCCCTTTTAGTCAGCAGCAGCAGTTCTCAGAGACCAAGAAAAACCACTCCATTCTTCATATTTACATTCTGCTAGAATACTGATAGCATTTTTCCTCAGACCAATGCACACCCTGTGTGCTGGATATGCACTTCATAATATTTGAACATTCGTGCAATGTTGATCAAGTTCAGGTAAGACAGAAGTGAAAAGTATAATCTTTTACCAGCTACCATATTATAGAAGTCAATCAACTCTCTGCTCTGAAAGTCAAGCCTTCCAAGCACTCAATCTGCCATTCACTCTTCTACATGCAGGTGAATCATTTTACCAGAACTTATCTAAATAAAGAAAAGCAAGCTTCAAAGAAATGAAAACATCAGGAGTAATTCAGACAAGTCTGGCAACACTGTCTCTAATTTCAAAGGGTGTAGCATCCAACCCTTTAGCACACTGGAGCTACAGTAAAAGTAATATATGGGCATCCAACTCAGATTTCCAAATTTAGCATGAAGATAAGGCCGAGAAAAAGATGCCTTGAAGCAAGAAGACCTGGGCAGTAGGGAAAATGGCCCCTATTTAAGAAAATACTTAAAAGGAGACTATTTTTTGACAAAGTTACTTTCTGTGCCCTTTACTGTACAGACACAACTGACCTAAAAGATATTACAATATGAAGTTATTTTCTTGCAAAGGCAGAGACCTTGAGCAGGTGGGTTTTGTGACAGAATACCTGGGCAGACCCTCAGCAACTATAAACCAGCATTACTTTTTGGCCTCATTGTAATTCACACCAGCCAGCCCCACTCTGTGTGTAGTATACTAAAGGGAGGAGTCTAAATAAGACACATCTTCTCAAATAAATAAAAACTGCGTCACTCATTCCTCTTTCATTGTAAAAATCTTCCCTCCAACTCTGTTGACTCCAACTGAAGTTCAGCCTCAAAAATATGGTCAATAGTTTCAATTGCTCTTATTAAAATTTCTTTATTAAAATCATTTTATGAAACATTATCTGCTAATGATAAGGGCTTTCCCACTCATGCTCACAACTGTTCTTAAATGAAACTTGTCACCAATTTTTATGTTCACACATAGGAACCTCTTGGATTGATAAGACAAAAGATGTATACATCATTTGGAGGGAATTTTCACCAAAAAATAAATAGAAACCTGTATAGTATATCCATTTTTCGAAAAGGAGAATTGGTATGGAAGTCTGGGCTTTGGCTTTTAAACAGGTTTTTCTCTGTCGTGTCAAAAGTATATTCTCTTACTAAAGATTTTAGAACAGCAATGTGTAAAACCACTGAGAAAAGATTATCATACTACTTCCTTAGCAGCCAGCTAGAAAGGACATACTACTAGCATGAGTTATGTGGATTTAGAGGGGAAAAGAAAGAAAAAACAAAGAAAAAGAACACTCCTTGATACCACTGCTTTCCCAAATACCCCTTGCAACTACAAGGCAAAGACACCTGCCGCGAGGACACACAGCAATTTCCTTCACACTGTTTAAACTTCTCCCTGGCTGGGCCATGCAGGGCAGGACCAGAAGGGTACAAACTGCCTCTGCTGCCCCTGGAATTGACGAGAGTTCCCGGGGGGAGTAGGAGGGAAGGAGGTGGCTCAGCGCGGGAGGAGCGCTGGAAGGGGTACCGTGTAGCTATCCGCGGCGCCGGTGCTGAAGGCGGGGTCACGACCCTCTCCACGGAGGCCTCGCCGTGGAAGGGTGCCACGGAGGGGAAGTGTAGAGGTCCCACGGTTCTGCCGCGAGGATGGGAGTATTTGGGGGGCACCAAGATGGGTCCATAGATGGGTAGTAGGAGGGAGTCTGGAGAGATGGGCCAAGCTGTGGGGCTGTTGCTGGACAGACCGCGCAAAGGAGGAAGCCTTGGATAGACAGTGGAAAGGGAATATCCTTTGGCGGATGGTGCAAAGAGGGAATCTTCGACAGACCTCACAAAGGAGACTACCCTTGCATGAGTGGTTAAAAGAAGGACCACTCAAAGCAACAGTGCAATGGAAGATAATTTGTCTAGGTGGCACAAAAGGGGAACCTTTAGACATCCATTGCAAAGGGGAAGTCCTTGGAAGGGAGACAGAAGGGGAAAATCATAGTCATGCAAAGTATACAGAATTGAATATGTTCTTCATGGGGGTCTAATTGGATGGGTAGTGCAGTGGAGGAAACCTTGAACAGTGGGGCAAAAGCAGAACTTTTGGACAGCCCTCTCAAAGGTGGAGTTTATTGATGGATCATGCAAAGCAGAAAATCTTGGACAGGCTGAATAAATGGAAAGCCCTTGGATGGGTGGCTAAAAGGAAGACACCCTTGAGTGGACAGCACAACAGGGAAAACCTTTGGGCAGATGGTGCAAAGGGGAAACACTTGGAGAGGTAGTGCAAAGGAGGAGCTTTTGGAGAGGAGGGTGTCCCTAAACAGAAGGGGTATTGGAAGGAGGGAGAGGATCGCACCTGTGTATGTTCATCTCCCGGGGGGGACGCCGTGCCTTGTCGTAGGCCACCTTGGCAAAGACGCCAGCGATGAGCACAAAGGCGATGGCCCCGCATGAGATGTAGACGGTGGCATTGGTGCTGTCCTTGTCCGGGTCATACTTGTTGGCATCTCCGTCGGCGCCGTTGCTGCCATCGGCAGGTAATGCACCACTGGCGGTGGTGGGGTGGGCCCACTCAGGGCTCTTGTAGTTGCGGCACAGACTCTGGTTGAGCTTCTCGGCGCGCTTGTTGCAGCAGAAGCGGTAAAAGCAGGTGCCGCAGCAGTAGCGGAAGCCTGTAAGGCTGTTGTTGCACTCGAACTCCTTATCCCACTGCCCGCTCACATCGTAGTACCCCCAACACGTTTCATGCGCCGGGGCAGAGCCCCCACTGGCAGCCCCGCCGCCGGGGGGCGCCCTGCCGCTGCCCGCGCCCTTCCCGCGTCCGGGCAGCGCCGTGGGGGCGGCC
>VZTL01060006.1:10612-44388 GCA_013400535.1 Scopus umbretta
CCCTGGGTCCTGTTGCCCTTGGCGCGGGGGGGTCCGGCCGCCTGCGCTGCCAGAAGCAGGGCCAGGAGCTGCAGGGAGAGCAGGAGCAAAGGCAGCAGCAGGTGCCGCGGCCCCATGGCGGAGAGAGGCGCTGTCCGCGGGGCGCGGCGCGGTGTGAGGGCGGCGGAGCTGGGCTCAGCGGCCGCGGCACTGCCCCATGCGGGGCGCGGGGGATCCCGCTGCTGCCGCGCAGCTCTTCAGCGGCGGCTGCNAGGGGCGGGCGCCTAGCCGCGCCGCGCCCGGCGCTCCGGATTAGGCCCGCCCACCGCTGCCGGGCCCGCTCCTTACATCACTCCCGGCCGGCGTCACCACACGGGGGGCGCCGCTTCGCGAACACGCCAGGCCAGCGCCCACGGAGCCCCGCGGCCCGCCCGGGGCAGTGCACACCGGCTCAGGCCCCTGCCCTGACCCCGCCTGCCCGGGTGGGCTCGGGCTGCGCGATCTGGCTCCCGGCAGTGTGCGTGGGAAGGGTCCCTGGGGAGGTGTGCGGGTTTATAGGGGGGTGTAGGGGGCGTGGCTCCCACTGGTGCAAGCGAGGTGCGGAGCATGCTGTTCTTGTCCCTACAGAGGTTGGTAGAGGCATGATCCTTATAGATTTGCGTGGCGTGTTGCCCCTGTGCCTGTCCGTGGGGATGTGGTTATTACAGGGATGGGAACAGTATGTGGTCCCTCTAAGCCATCTCTGTCTGTACAGTCCTTATAGCAGTGCACGGCACAACAATTTCTACTGAGCATGCTGGAGCTATTATAGTTACAGTTTTGCAGTCTGTATGGGCCCTAACTGTGTGCACTGTGCATTTTTCCTATAAGTGTGCTTGACTTTATGTACCATTGTGTGCAGGGAATATGGTCCCTATGGATGACTGAGGGCTACATACACCCTGTAGGGGTGCATGAGAGATAGGGACAATCACAGTGTGTCTGGGAGTTATGATCCTTATGGATATGTATGAGCACATCTTATAGATGTGTATAAATCTTTTTGGGGATCAGGGATCCTAGAGACATGTGCTAGCACGCAGCGTTAATGGAGCTTGGGTGTCCAAGCAGGTGTGCCCCAGGCAGCTCAGGGGCAGATCTCCCTTGCCACTCCAGGAGGATCCTGTCCAAAGACAGTACCTGCAGCAAAACCTGGTGATGGGCAGATGTTGCCCCCAGGGCTGTCAGGCAATGCTGCCCAGTAGGGCTGTACTGTCCCCACTGCCCTGACACCCACACACAGGGACAGCCCTTCTGCAGTTGATAGTACCTGCCCGGAAAGGTGCACTGAGCCCCAGTTCCCTGCTTCAAGTGTTCCATTATTGCACTCAGGTTGGAGAGGAAGATATCTCCCTTCCCAAATTCTCTGATACCCTCCTCTCCTCTTCAAACTGATTCCCCTCCAGGACAGATCTTGGGTGCTGTAGAGATGGGATAGCAATGCCCTGGGCTAACCATACACTGTTACCCAGGCAGAGCTACCATGTTTGTTTAAGGCAGTTTTGAGCAATGTTTCTGCAACTGCAGAATGTTTCACTGCTTTGAGCCACAGGGCCCTCATGCTAGAATTTCCTCAAAGTCCTGTTGCTTCCCCTGTGTCCCATTGCAAACTAAATGCTTTACAAACATTTCCTGAAGACATGCAAGGCATTACCAGCTGTAAGGGCACACAGAGGACAGAGAGGAATCACAGCAAAGAGTATATGAAGATGGGAACTGAACTGATGCACTCCAGCTGTAGGCAAGTGGTTTTCAAGAGAGTAGGGACGGTGGTGTAGGGGGCAGAGAGCAGTGGAGAGAAAGGGGAAACTTACACTGAAAATTCCCTGCCCTGTACCTTGCACCCTGAGAATCATTTTCTCTTTACCTAGGCTTGATTTAGGAAACACCGTGCACAGTGTGGTTGCAAAGAAAGCTTTACCACTGCCATCTAAAGCTGTTCCAATGGTGGGGACACGTGGGAAATCAGAAAGTCACTTCATTCCTCAAAAAGGAAAGAAAAAGCCACTCAACAGTTGCTCTAGGAGTACAGTGCTTAAGAGATGTGCCAAGGTCTCAATGGTAAATCAACGCTGTGAGTTCCCCAGGAGACAGCAGTACCTGCCCCAAACTCAAAACCGATGCAGAAGGACGCAGCCTAGGACCAAAGTCGCATGTAACCATCCAGATTGGATTTTAAGATGGTTTTACACATGTAACTTTCTGAATCCTGAATAGTGTGACCCCAGATCATCTGTTCTCCCTTTGTGGATTATGCTTCTATTATAGATGTTCTCCAAAACCTCATGTCAAAGGCTGTGAAGCATATTTCGCTGATGTTGTGAAGCCATTTGAAAACTCTCTGGACCTTCCAGCTCCCGAGCATTGCTTCATCAAAATCACCAGAGGAAGTATCTTCAGCCCTGAGTTGCCTTGAAACTCTGACTATGTTTCTCAAAGCTAGGTGCTTTGTAAAATGGAGACAGAATCAGGATGTAATAATCAGCATCTTCCCCTCATTTCTTTTTCCCTGTACAGGAACTGAGGTCTCTGCAGAGGCCTACCCTGGGGAAGGGCGCTGTCACTATAGAGAAAACCCAGCATTCTCTCCCATGAGGGCAACGTTACCTACTGAGGGCAATCCTCAGGGACAGCATTCGTAGTTCTTGACACATAGTCATAGAATCATTAAGGTTAGGAAAGACCTCTGAGATCATGTAGTCCAAACACAATACCTACTAAACTGCATCTTGAAGTGCCTAATCTACATAATTTTTGAAAACCTCCAGGGATGGGGACTCCACCACCTCCCTTGACAGCCTATTCCAATGTCTCACCACTCTTTCAGTAAAGAAATTTTTCCTAATAGCCAATCTAAACCTCCTCTGGTGCAAGTTGAGATTCTTACCTCTTGTCCTACTGTTAATTACTTGGGAAAAAAGACAAATATGGTCTTCAATACACCCTCCTTTCACGAAGTTTTAGAGTGAAAAGATCTCCTCTTCTCCAAACTAAACAACCCCCAGTTCCCTCAGTTGCTCTTCATAAGACTTGTTCTCCAATCTGTTCACCACCTTCGTTGCCCTTGGCTGGACATTCTCCAGCACTTCAATGTCCTTCTTGTCGTGATGGGCCCATAAACTATTGACGCTTCTCTGTCCTTATGCTAAATGTTACAAGGACACTGAAAATGTCTAGCGAAACAATACATCCGTGGAGTACAGCGCTAAGTGTTAAGTGTTCTGACCCACCCAATATTTGGTGTCAGAAACTTGTTTTTTTTAGTGTGTCTGCACATCTTACAGCACTGGCTAAGACCTGGACTCCACATGCTCTTATGTTACCATTATGGCTGTATTATAGCAAAGTAATGATGAAATTTCAGATGCTTCTGACTCCTCCTGCTCTATTTTTTAATAGTAAAAAGTAAGCTAAAGAAGGAAAAACTCTCCATGGATCCATATAATCTCATTGCCTTGCCCAGAGAAAAATAATGGGTTGGAAAGACCTAAGACAAATATGGAAAGAAGGAAACACTCACTGAGGAGCAGTAGCAGACATCTGGGACTTTCCTGGGGCTAAGATGCTTGTGGGAGAAAATTGCTCTTTGATTAACCATACTAACAAAAGGTCACTCTGATGGCAGCTCCAATGTCTGACTTCATCTCCACCTATAACTCACTAAAAATGTCCAGCTCTTTCTCTTTTATTTCAATTCCCATCCTACCCAGGTTGTTTTCATCGGTATTTCTGTTTCAGAGTTGTTTTCTCGTTTGTCTTCTTTGCTGGGTGCTTTCATCTCTCCTGGAAATGCCACGCCTGCTGGCAGTGAAGGGAAGTGCAAGTTCAGCAAAGTCTGTTTAATCTACTTTGTACAGAGAATCATTCACCTTTAGCCCGTTTTCCCTCCCACAACGTGTCAGACTCTAATGACTTTGTGAAGAGTTTGTAATGAGTTTGATGTGCTCAAAAGATGATTCTTCCATGTCAAGGGATTAAACTGTGCCTGTGAATCTTTATTAAAATGAGCGCAGCACTTCGGACCTAATTTTTCTTCTAAAATTACTGTAGCTACAAAAAGCTAGTAAAATGCGTACGGATTATTTTTATGAACCTGAATTCTTTCTTGATTTCCTACATATGGGCTTGCTTTATGAATGTAGCAAAGGTACGGGATAGATCTCAGGTTAAGTAGAAGGCTACAAAACAGACGGGGAACGGAAAACAGATAGGAAAATGAGAGGGTAACAAGTGCAGAGACAACAGACACAGAGATAGCAGGGGTCTCAAATAAGGCAATATGGGCAGTGGCAGATATGATCAACTTATTAGGCAGTTTCCTCAGTATCTTCTTCGAAGGAAAGGACAAGAAACTAGCTCATAAAAGGGTCATTTCATCAGCTTTTTAGTTGTTGGTTTATTTTCTAATGCCTGAGAGAACTCTGTGTTCTTTATTAGATTGCATAGTTTGAGGAAGTGCCACTATCTTACTCCAGGGAACACCTAATTTCTCTCTCAGTCTTTCTAGCTATACAGCCACTGTGGCACCGAATGTCACAGGGTCATGATATCCTACAGCAGTGAAATGTTTGTCTGTCTTTGGGGAATTCTCACCACTTAAGCCTCTGCTTTCTGTCTCTGTAAGTTGGAGAGGGAGAGAAAACTGCCAGGCTATTGTCCGATGTGTAGATATTTTTCCAGACAACTTAACCACCTATGCAACTTGGGCGATCAAGATGCTGCTTCTGCCTACAGCAACGGTAGTAGCAGGAGATGCCATCAGGCTGGACAGAGAAGTTTTCCTGGGAGAGGTCTAATGAGTTCACTGAAGTCTCACCAGCAAGAGATTTGGCTAGGCAGTTCATCAATGAAATAAACTGAAGTGTACGTGTGGGCTATATGTAAACAGAACACAAAGAAACTTCTTCAGAAAATGATTGATTCATCATTATTTACCCAGGTATGCTTAGAAGGAAGTCTTGAGAAAGTAATTTACCACTGCACCTCTGCAAAACCCAAGGTCCTGTGGCTAGGTATATGGAAATAAACCCAGTATCTTCTATTGGAAGAAGCTCTGACAAAAGGTGTCCAGGCAGACCCAAAAAGTTCCTCCAGTGGAGTGTAGAGGGACAGTGTTAAATGCCTGCATGGCTCATAAATTTATTTTCTGCTGCTTTTCCCTTTCCTCCAGAATTGAACAGCTCTAAAATTCCCTTACACAACAAAGTCTACTGTGGTGGTACCAGAGCTATTTTGCTCCTTCCTCCATGTGTGGAAGAAGATCTGCATCCAGAAAGCCAGCTCTAAGGACACTTTTGTGGTCTCTTCTAAGCTAGAAGATAGAAATATTGTTCACTTAAAAAAAATTTAACTGATAGCATCTCTGCTCTTAGTAAGATAGTAAGAAAATAGTAAGAGATAACAGTAAGATAAGAGTAAGAGAAAATCTAGCAAAAAGGAATTCCTAAATCTCTTCACTGCAGTATGTGGCATCCCTGGGATCCAGGCGAGACAAGATACTACAGGGACATCAGCATTGTCATCTTGGCCTTTACTGGTATCTACTGTGCAATGGTTCCTCTATATCCTCCTAGAGAATATATTTTAAACTTCTTTGGCTTTCTGCTTTAGTCACTGCAAATTGGGACTTTGCTAGAGGATGGGTCTTTCTCAGTCTGTGAAGGGCAACATGCTGGTTAAGTGTGGCATATGTTTGATGCAGGTATGTTGCTGCCATATTGGATTTTGGTTGGTTGTTTCCTCTATATTGCTGTATGATTACAGAAGGGAAACCAGTGAGGGCTTTTATTGTACGTATCATTACTGTCTCTGTTATTTCCATTTCTATTATGGTACCAACGTATCTTAGTAACACAAAGGCACAGTTCTTGACTTCCCAGAACTTAGCCATCAGTGTCCAAGAGATGGGAATTTTCCATGGGATCTGGCAAACTCAATACTCACTCTTCAATTCAGATAGTCTTACAGCTCAAGACCTTTCATCACCAACAACTGTGAGCCAGGAGAAACTCCAAGTCAGTAGTGAACCAGATGAAAGGAACCAGATTGCATGCATCCAGCATCTCACACTCTCATTACCTAGCCACAGGATGGATGCAGATTATAACATGATACATGTATAACATTAATACATGCGATATTCACTTTGGTGTTGATAATCACAAGCCTGCCTCCAAGGCCAGCAATGTGATGAAACACTCAGCTTCCTTTACTGAGGTGGTCCCCTGGCTCTATCACTCAACAGGCTCTGTGTCCATAATCATTTCACGCAAGCTACAAAGGACAAGAAACGCTCAGACAACCTTGAGATAAACTGAATAGTTGTTTGCCTTCTCAAAACATCTCATCAGAGGGTGGTTCTTCAGATATGACAGTGTTGTCTCAATGAATTTATTTAACAATACAAACCAAAAAAATCAAAAGCCACAAATGGTTTATTTGAAGACTAACATATCTGGGAAGACTGTATTATCCCAGACTTCATCTTCTCACAGACTACCCAATACTGAAACAGTTCATTGCTACCTTTCTCACTCATCTATCTCATCTTTGCAGGAAGGGTTCAGGCTCTATCTTAGCATTGGAAAGAAAGCAGAAATCTTGAGCTGTGAGAATGTCAGTAAAGCTGGGTTTGTAGTACTCACAGCTACTATCAGATAAACGAAAAACCCCTTCTCTTATTGCAAACCTGAAGACTTGAAAACTCCAGCAAATTCAGCCATATTCCTGCAATCATAGTCCAGTGTGTTATCAACCTAATTGATTGGGTTCACGTGCTCATTCTAAAGATCTAAGCAGCATTTATAAATATCCTTTGTTTTCTGATATCTATATTGAAAGAGCAAAGAGGATGGAAGCCAGAGCAATGAGAGTCATACAGTATCAGTTGGCACATGGAACCAGAACACAAAAAACAACTGGCAGCTTCCTCTGTGACTATGCTACAGACCAAGAGCATTTCTAGATCAGCCTTCTTTTCTGCTATCACTTGCACTTTGAAAAAATCTTTTCATTATTACCAATCATTCACACAGCTTTGGGTGTCCAAAACCCACTGCGGAACTGAACATTTTTCTTGGCGAGAACTATCTACCCACTGCACTGAAAATATCACATTATTTGGGAGGGTATTTAAGATCAAATTTCAGCATCTTCTCTGCATTCGTGCACTTATTAGAGACCATGGTACACCAAGTCACAAACAGTAAAATCAGACTGTTGGCTTTAAGCTCTATGTCTTAAATGTTACCTGAACAGTTGACAGATAAAGCCAGGATATCTTTCAAGGAAAGAATTTCTCTTGCTTTTCTAAATCATTCAACATCTTGTTAGGGATGAAAAGGTGAATCAGTTCAACTACAGCAAGGTAGAGCTGATGCTGAGCAGATGGAAGATGTTGAAAATTTCGCAGAGTAATTTCAGCCTTCTTATAGAGTAGGTCACATGCACAAACATAGTGCAACTTTCGTAGATTAGGATTGCCATGGCATTCTCTGCTCACCTTAGTTTTTCTGTTGCAGAGGTCACAGCTCAGACCTTCTGTGACTGTTGAAGGGTAATGAGTCTTCGGTCTTTGCAGATTACATGTGTAGTCAGGTACTGAGAGTGACCCACTGCCAGTGTTTAATTAGAATTGCATCACTGCTATTGCTCCAGTGTTCTTGTTAAAATGATAACAGAAGACAAAACAGAATGTGCCAAAAAAAGGCTTAAGTGCATAAACATGTCCTGAAGAGGCGTAGGCACGGTGCTTACTGTAGTTCTAAAGGACACACAGAAGCCATAGTTCTGGGTAGAGTGTAAGATTCTACAAGGAAGGGATGGGGAGGATAGGAAACAGATCTGTTCAGCAGAAGTAAACCATTCTGTACGTATTGTAGGTCAAGAAGGATGCTAAAGTGGAGACTGTAGCTTGTCAAAACTATTGGATTCCTGTATTTTATGCCTGGACTATAAGGCTTCTTTTGTAGTCAGTCCACAAAGACAGAGGGAGGCTGTGCTGGATGGATTTAGAATAGCTGTTTAAAGATAAAATAAACTCATGGGTAAAACAAAGTGTAAAGCAGTTACATTTTGTGTCATATGGAAGGCAACTGCTGAGGTTGATACAATCCTACTGAGCCTTGCTGTTAAACCAGAACCCACAGGAGGAGAAGGATCAAGAATATTGGACTAAAATAAATCGTGTGGCTGCAGAAATAGCAGTCATGCTGGAGAATTGTTTCTCTTTCCTTGAGCTGTAGCTAGAGTCAATTCCTGCTCTCCAGCTCAGAGGTGGAGTGCTGAAGTTTTGTGTCACACTGAAGTAGGTGTATCCAACTTACTGTAGCCTCTCTGGAGCCTACACTCAGAGGCAATGTGCACAGAGAAGGCTGAAGGGGATATTGGGTCTTTCTGCTCTTGGTGTTCATCGATCATCCTCTTTTGGTTGCCTGCCTGATTAAGCTGGGAAGCAGCCTCTTCACTGTTTGGTTCCTCATATTAATGAATAGTCTACCCTGGACTGTTTCCCTGTGCTTCCACATGATATTTTTTTCTATGATGCGTTACAGCTTTCAGATGAAAAGTGATGTACATTTCCTCGCAGGGCTTTATCTGGAACACTCTAATCACTTCTTGTAAAGGGGCTAACTGTAATGAGACCATGGGAAGAGTAGAACATGACATGCCTTCAAATCCAGGGACATACAGAGACTTTTCATAAATTAAAATTAACTGTGCCCTTGCAGAGGGGCTTAAATTTTCATGAGCTCCAGTCCATGATATTCATATATCCACAAGTTTTCTCTCTCCAATCTACATGGAATGCATGACCCATCACCACCTTCCTACCCTTCTGCTCATCCTAAGAGAAATCCCTGCCAAAACATCTCTGGGAATCCACTGTCACACAGAGTCCCCGCCACAATATCCCTTGTAACCTACTCTCGGAGCAAGGCAGCATGACCCCAGAAGCATAGAGGAACAAGACAACAAAACTGTTCGCATTCGGAGAAGCATCAAGGGAAAAAGTACTTTAGGGCACATTGAAAGGTGGCAGCACCAGAGACTATAGGACAAGCTGGCCAAACAGGACACCGTGTAATATTTCTGCTTAAGAATGAGGAACACAAGAATAAGTGCAGGGTATATACAGTGACCTGATTAAAGACAGAGAAGCTGTTCAGGAGAACAATTAGCCAGTGTTCAATCCCCTCTTTGAACCTGATATGTCACTGGTGAAGAATTCTACATAAGGCAAATGTGCTTTTCAGGCATGACAGTTATTTCAGATGTTATGACACATCCTGCCCCTTCTCTGTAATTCACTCTTCTCTCTTTAAATGTGAATTTTACACATTTTTCTAAAAACCAAGAAACGTGTACATTTTTTCCAGTCTTTTGTGGCCCAGGCGAATGAGTGAAAAATGGGAGGACTGGAAAAGAATTCTGCATAACTCATAGCACTCTGAAATTAGGATATTTTCCAAGGTTAAAGAATGAGACCAAAGAAACCATACTCACTGTATTGCAAAATTCAGAAAAGGATGTGACTTCTGCTTTTACAGCAGGCCGAGGTAATTTTCTCCATGTATATATGTGACTTCAAAATACTAACCAGGAGGCAGTGGGAGGAAATGGTCTGGTGTACTAAAGACAGGCACTGCTGCTTGACTTAATAGGAATGCTTTTCATTATTCTTTTTACTTCTACTTCTCTTCTTTAATCAGCACGTTCTTATTTCAAGTCCATTTGCTGCTGTCAGCGGCCAGTGAAACAGGTCTTCGAGCAGTGCAGGACAGGGCAGGCATTTATTAAATGCACTACGACTATACTGTGTCTGGCCTTTTAGTCCTGTTGACAAAATATGTTCCAGAAAACTGGGTTTAATTTCACCAGAAATGGTGTATGGGAAGCACTGTGAAGGAAAGAAAATGAGTTTTTGCTCTGTTGCTCTGGGTGGGAATGTTTAGTTCAAGCTTACCAAGTTTTTATTTAAATTTTTCTTTAACGCCCTGCACATTTTGCAGCATGTGTGCTACAGATTTGAGACCAAATCCAAGACCTGCAAGACCAGTAGGGTGTGGTGGTGTTTGCACCAAAAATCACATGGTTCAAGGGCATTATTTGCCAAGATGTATTTCAGTTGAAAATGACAACGCAGCTGTGACCCAGATGCTGAGCAAATTTAGTGAGCAATAATTCAGACCTTGACTGCTACTGACAGAGTAACCTTAAGCTAAACTTTAGTCCTCTAAAACCGTCTGGCCAGCTGTTAGAAGAGAGGGTTGAGAAAAAAAACCTGATGGCAAGAAATATGACCCTGTAGAAAATCAAAATAAAAACTTGATGTTTCCATGAACAATGTGGCTAATGGCATAGAGGAGTTCAGCACTGTAATGAGGAAATTTGGTATACCTTAGAAACAAGAGGAGACATACCTTTGCTATCAGGCAACTGACTTTTCAAACTGGCACTGAGAGTACAGGAAGGATCAGGGTTTTTGATAATTATGTCCGCTCTGCTCTATGGGTGCTCTGCTGTCATTAGACTGCCTGCAGACAAGAGTCCTGCCCTGTGTTAACAACAGGGGTAACTGGTCTTTCCCTGCCCCTGCTGCTCTCCCAGGATAAAAATAACACCCCGTCCCACTGCCTTGCCATTTATTTAGAATTTGTATTAGGGTCTTAAATTGAAGACACTCTCCGTGTCTAACCCCAGCTATAGTTAGCCTAGACCTGATCTGGGTTAAATTGCACATATTTTTTTCTAGCTTCATTGACAAAAAACATGCAACAGCAGTAACCTTTAGCAGAGGGACATCACCAGGATGCCAAGCCATAACTGCAAATTATTTGCAAAACTCCATTTATCTGAAGCACTGATGAATCAATAAGTACATCCCACTTTGACAGCACAACAAGCAGACAATAATGTGCACAGGACAGGTAGCTGGGACACCAGGTGATATCCATATATTCAGAACTAGAAGGCCAAGGAACCAAAGGTCTGAAAATTATTTTGAGCTTTATGTAGTTGTAATGATTCTGAGATGCCAGGCAATAATCACTCCAGCAGGTCTCTTTTTCAGAAGGCAAACACTTCCACAGGGCCTGCACGCTTCTTTTCCATTTGGAAGTGCAAGCAGAGAGAACTAGCTGGACACACAGGCTGCACTCATGGGCTCATGGGAAATATTTAGCTAACTTCCTTTGACTTTGAAATGTCGAACTCAGTTTTTATTAATTCTTCCTTTACAATAATACTCAATATGTTTTGCTTACATTCAACCAGCAAGAGGGGAGCACTGCCTGAGTTAATTTACCTCCTACAAATTCCAATCAATTCTGGGGAGAGATTATGCTTCGTAGAAGATAAAGCAGCCTTTTATTACAACAGGTTAGGGATTAGATCTTGTTACTTTGACACTTTTTAAAAAATCCTATTTACATTTTTTCATTGACACAATTATAGAAAAGAAGAAAGAGAATGTTCCATTCAGACCAGTGGTTTAACACTGAAACATAACTTGGATTGTAGTTTACTTGCCTGTGGAAATTGAAAACTTTTTTTTTTCCTTTCCTGCAGATGCACAGGGAGGACCTGGTGCAGGTAGGCAGCAGGACCTGCTTGCATCCTTCTATACATCATTGTGATGAGTGCAGAGAAATACACAGACCTTGAAAGAATTTCTCGGGCTTGAAGCAAAGAAGATTTCCCTCTGAACAGAAGGTTCCTTGACTACTTTTCTCCCATGAAATAGCCTGGGTTTATCCTAGATTTGAAGCTCAGAGGAATTTCTAGATGTCCTAGAGGAATTTCCTTGTGGTTCTGACACGGATGTAAAAGCACACTATGAGCTCTCTTTACACTAGATGGACCTGTATGCTACAAAGTCTTATGTTACAGTGACAGTGTTGAACTGTGGCCTGTCGCTCACACAGCATTCTGTGAGAAACAGCCTGCAGGTAGCACTAAAGGGAAGAAAATGAAATATATAGGCACTTTTATAAAGGCAAGTCCAGACTCTTAGCAGATGGAAGGAGTCACTGGGTTCCTCAGGAAAAGCGTGGCGCTCCAGCACTAGGCCAGTTAGATGACGATGAGATAGAGAGCATGCACAAGTTCAGAAACAAAGTTTCAGCTCTTGACAGCAGAAGAAAGACGAGACAGAATCTTTCAAATGCCAGTGTCCGCTGCACCGACACAAAGCTTGTGAACTGTAAATCTACAGGGCTGACACTTTCCTGCTGTTGCCTTAATTGCTTTATATAGCAGTGACAAAAGGACAGAAAACGGTGAAGAGCAAGACTGCTCCCCTAAGCAAATAAACATTCTCTGTTCGGAAGCAAGGTGAGTGCTCATGGGGAGTGAACGGGAGATCATGATGCCTGGGTTTGCAAGTAAATGTAGGACATTGCAGGTGAGTATAAAGAAAATCTTGAACTTACTGCAGCAGATGAGAAACACCAATACAGTTAGTATAAAGAATCAGTTATGGTGTACAGCAGCAAAACAGTGATGCCTAAAAGATTGTCCAGAAAAAGGTATTTTTAGTCTGTATAGGCTATCCGTTAATCCTCACTGTGCACCCTAAGGAAGTCTCTGGCATACCCAGGGTGTTGCAGCAGTTGGATTCTGGCAGCCAGAGATGAAAGAGAGCAGTAAAGGGAGTAGTGTGGGAGCTGAGAACATGGGGAACACTGGCCACTGGTTGGGTGATGCATTTATCTCAGCATGGGATACAGGGCCGTGGGACAAGGCACAGAGATGTTCTTCTATGTCCTTGCTGTGCTGTTCAGTGGCTACGCAGACCATGCTTGGTCTCTATTTTTCGTTGATCAGGGGATAATCACAGGTCCCCAGAGTGTGACCCATGGGAGAAGAGAGTTGTCCCAGAGAGCACTTTGGGGAGCAGATGGAGCATTGGCCCTTGGAAGCAGGAGGGTTTTGGTTTTAGTTAATTACGGACAATACATATGAGAATGAGGAGAAGCAGCTTAAAGTCCTTGCTCCTTTTACTGCAGCCCTCGCTGCTTTGTATATCTCTGGGGAGCACCTCCATGCCAGGGCCCTAGAGGTAACTCACCAGGCAGAGGCAATGCACATCTGGCTCCAAAGGTGGCCGGTGCGTGGAACTGACTCTGGTGGAGTAGGAAGCCTATAAAAATGCAAAAGTCTCATTGAGGCAGCAGATGCTACACATTCGGCACTCTTTCAGCTCTAGCGCACGGTTACTCTTTGCAGAACCTGGCAGTATGCAAATTCTCTCAATGGCTTCATTCGAGTCCTTCATATTGATTTTTTCAGCTCCTGTCTTAGGAGCATGGAGACATTATTTACAGAGTGTTATGGACGAATGTGTATAGAGTGACAGGAAGCCAAATGGAAGTCAGTAGTTTGGGTCAAAGGCAAAAACCAATGAAGTTTTTTGTGTGTAGGAATACTCCGCAATAGTCAGGTACTGGAAACTGACACCTGAAAGGACCATAGAAATCATACTTTACACGGAATGCTTTATGGCTGGATATGGCGACAGAATGTGTCACAAACTCAGCCCCTCTCTTTTTTCTAGCAATATCTTTGCATTTTTTGTTACTGTCAGTAAATATATGAGGATGAAAACAAAATATCCCTACTGAAGATTTTTGCCCAATTTCTTTCTGTACTTCAGAAAGTACACTTTTTGTGTTTAAGATGATGTACCCAGAGAGGTGTGACTGAATTTTATGTTAACATTACATTTAGGGGGCATTCCTTCTATATTTATCATTTGCACCACTATAGAAGCTTCCTGTTGGACATTAGCAGAGCATATCATCACAGCCCTGGAATCAATGGTGATGACTTTATGTCTCTTAGACATATCTCACTCTGGGTAGGAGAGCAACATGTGATAAAGAGCATAGTCGCCTTAAAATGGTTTCACTTCACTGAGGACAAGAAGCAAAAAAGAACTATCAAGAACAAAGCGTTTAATTGACAGTGGGGAAGAAATGTAGGTCAGTGGAATTGTAATTTTCTGTGCTGGAGTCTGGCCAAGATTCCAAGTTTAACACACATGCTTCTATGAATATTGTGAAACTAAAGCATAGTCACAAAAGCATTTTCTACAGCATGGTTTCTCATAAAGAGGGTCAAGATATCTTCCGAATCTCCTGTTTTTTAATAACAAAGAAGACTTTTTATGTCTGTGAAGGAAAGACCTACATTCTCAGCAACCTGAGAAAATTTTAAAGGCATTTTTATATTTCCTACAGAAACTTGGATAATGTGCGAATCACCTATTTACAGATCTTTTACGTGTCTAATCGGTGTCAATCCATATAGTATTGCTCTCCAAATTTCTCCCGAAGACAGTCATCTGTCTGGGAAAAATTGAGATGGAAAACACGTCTTTGTGAATGGCTGGAGAGCGGTGTAGAAAATAGAGGAGCTTTGCTGAGTCTTTACAACAGCAGATTACGGTGTTATTAGTCAAAGATAATTCAAAAGGACAGTAAAAAGTATAGTAAAAAATCTAGAAAATGGGCCAACATTTTTGGCTAGCTAAGGTAAAAAAGAGTGTAAACCCAGCTAGCGAAGAAATGAAGGATCCATTCGCATGTGTGTGAGAGAGGCAGCATGCAAGCACCACTGAGTGGGAAAATTAGACTAAAGGGCAGGACCAGGTAACACTGACCTAGGGCAGAGCAGGACATTTCTGTGATTTTATTTGGTCACTGGTAAATGCCGGTAACAGATATTGTTGGACCTTGTGAAGAGTTTGAAGGAAACATGTTTCTACTAGACATTTCGCCGTACTGACAGTCCTCTGAATTATGGAACACTTCATCATCACTTGGGACAAGTGTCTGAACATCTTGTTAGTATTTTCCATTTGTAACAGGAAAGACTCAAGATTCTATTCTTTCAACTTGAAGTGCACAGATCGGCATGCATTGAGACTACTTAGGCTCCAGCATTTTCTTCTGGAATTGACCTGCTGTCACACATTGTTGAAATTCCATTCTTTATCCTCAAATGGCAGAACAAGAGCATTCTTAGCTCCCCTACTCCACTACCCTCCATGGTGATTCATTCTCCCTAAGGCAGCCTTGTACATATTAGAACAGAAGAGCGTTTTTTGCACTGAAATTTTCAGAAGTGTCCTGACAATTATTTAGGCATAGCAGATGGCAAAAAGGAAAATATATTGAACATTGCTTTTTTTGAGCACTCATAGCATTAACAAATATAGAAGTGGTCAAAATGCTGTTAGGCAAATCCATGGTAGAATAATAACCCCAGGGCTTTCAGATACACTAATAAAGTATCCCTCTGAGATCTCTGAGCCTCTACCCGCCTGACACCTGGAAGTATGTGAAGAACAGTGTACTGCTACTTTCTTTCTCTTTCTCCAAGAACTGCAGCTGACCACTAACTAGACATACCCAAAGTTTTTCTGTTGAGACCATGGCTCTCTAAACTGCCTGTCCTCCTTACTGCTATAGAAATTCATACATGAGAAGCAGGGTGAACACCTCTAGATATCTTGCAGACTTCCTGTAGAGTGAGTGTGTTTTCCTCCTATGACATTAAGGCAATATTGAGGCACTGGTTTTGAAAAGGGCAGGAATGACTTGAGAATTTTTTTGGACTCTATCCCCAAAAGAGATGGGTGTCTTCATCTTGGACTCACTCAGTTGCCCTTCATCCCTTTCTGTTTGTCCCTAGTTTCAGCACAATGACTCTGGGCAGGGTACCAAAGGAGATTATCCTTCTTGAGTGCCCTCTCATGTCCCTGTAGCTCTGTACCAGCTTTTGTCAATTGGAAGCCAGACCTGCAGATAGCAAATGACTTTTAGGTACTCACCACCCCGACACTACCTTAATTAAGTTGTTTGGATGACAATTGCCTTAAGCTGTTAGTTCTTCTTAATGAGACAAGAAAAGGGGACAGGGAGAACAGGCTACTAGACATAACGTGCTGAGATAAGTCCTGGTTGCAGCCCAGGCGACGGCACATTTGCTCCTCGGATTTCACTGTTGTCCTCATCCAGGCAAGACAAACCTGGTGTCACAGGGCAGATCAGCTAAAAGTCTTTTTCTGCTGAAGGGTTGTTTCCAGCCTATCTGTTGCAATAACAAAAGCTAAGAACTCTGCCGATAAAGCCATTTTCATGAAAAACAGCCAAATTTTAGTGATGCTGAAAGGGTTGAGACACCCTCTACTCCTTAAGTTTTTAACAGGCAACGAAAGAGTGTACTAACGTTAGGAACAACTAACCTATAGCACTAAATATTTATTGGCGATGGAGGGATCAAATGAGGGATGTGTTCCAGGCACAAAATGCTAGCAGCACTGGCAAAGTCTTTCTTTTCTTGTCAGAAGAGGTGGCACCAGTCTTCGTTCTTAAACTAAAAAGAAACAATGAAGATTTTTCATGATGCACAAACAGTATGTTTTTCTTCTTTAAAGTCCAGGATACTTTTCCTCCTCTACCCTGTATCCCCAAGGCTCACCCTCAAAAAACATCACTCTTGGCTTGCCTTTATTTATTCCTCCATTTACGTTTTAGGGCTATTTTTTCAGGGATTCTTCACGGAACATGAGAGGTAGTAATTTGATCTATACCATTTATTTGCCCGAAGTTGCATGCCAGCAGCTCTTCACTAGCAGCGTGGTATAGCTGCCATGCATCCGGGATTTGAGGAGTGGAGTAATGGATGCATGGAAAGAGAAAGTTGTCAAAGAATACAAGCCTGCTGCTGCCTAGTATCCTTTATGTATTTAGCACCAATACTGGCTCCTCTACTAGATCAATGAGACACAGCTTTAGGTGAAGAAGACAACAAAGTGTGCAAGAGGAGACTCCATACCACAAGGAAGACTGTGGGACGGACTTCTTTTTTGCCACTAAGAGATTTCTTTCCCTAGAGCACAGCGATGGCAACAAAGAGTTTGCTGTGAATGTGTCCATTTGTTAACAAGGGAAGTCCCAGATGACTGTAGGCTTGCCAGCATGATGGCTATCTACAAGAAATGCAGGAAGGAAGATCCAGGAAACTACAGGCATGTCAGCATGACGAAAGTGCAGGGAAACAATATGGAGCTGTGCATCTTGTCTACGCTCAAACAGCACATTCAGAACACCCAAGGAATCAGACCCAGAAAACATGAGTTAATGAAAGGCACGTCCTGCTTGACAAATCTTATCCCCTTCTATGACTGGGTGACCCTCCTAGTGGATGAAGGAAAGTATATGGACCTTATCTACCTGGACTATAAAGCCTTTGAAACTGTCTCCCACAGCATTTTCCTGGAGAAGGTGTCAGCTCATGGTGTAGTCAGGTGTAACCTTCGCTGGCTTGAAAACTGGCTGGATGGCCGAGACCAAGAGACTGGTGGTGAATAGAGTTCAATCCATTTGGTGGTCAGTCAAAAGTGGTGTTCTCTATGGCTCAGTATTGGGGCCAGTCTTGTTTAATATCTTTATCAGTGATCTGGATGAGGGGATTGAATGCACCCTCAGTAAGTGTGCGGATGACACCAAGCTGGGTGGGAGTATCGATCTGCTGGAAGGCAGGAAGGCTCTGCAGAGGGATCTGGACAGGCTGGATCAATGGGCAGAGGCCAACTGTATGAGGTTTAACAAGGCCAAGTGCCGGGTCCTGCACTTTAGTCACAACAACCCCATGCAACGCTACAGGCTTGCTAAAGAGTGGATGGAAAGTTGCCAGGCAGAAAAGGACCTGGAGGTGCTGGTTGACAGCCGGTTGAACATGAGCCAGCAGTGTGCCCAGGTGGCCAAGAAGGCCAACAGCATCCTGGCTTGTATTAGGAATAGCGTGGCCAGCAGGAGTAGGGAAGTGATCGTGCCCCTGTACGCGGCCCTAGTGAGGCTGCACATCAAATACTCTATTCAGTTTCGTGCTTCTCAGTACAAAATTGACATTGATTTGCTGGAGCATGTCCAGGGAAGGACAAAGAACTTGGACAACAAGTCTTATGGAGAGCGGCTGAGGGAACTGGGACTCTTTAGTTTGGAGAAGGCTCAGGGGACACCATATTGTTGTCTCCAACCTCTTCTGAAAAGTGGTTGTAATCAAGGGTGTAGGTCTTTTTTTCCAAGGAACTTCTGATATATAAAAAGGTAATGGCTGAAGATGTACCAGGAGAGCTTTAGATTAGACATTAGAAATTTCTTTACTCAAAAAGTGATGAGGTATTGGAATAGGCTGACCACGGAGGTGATAGACTCACCAGTCCTGGAAGTTTTGAAAAAAATTGTAGATATGACAGTCCAGTACATAGTTACAAGACACGGTGTTATTGGTTTGACAGTGGGACTAGAGGATCTCAGAGGTCTTCTGCAACGTAAATTAATCCATAGTCCTGTGAAATGGTTTCCAAATGCTGACTCTGGTCAAAGCTGGGTACACTATATTGCCCTCTGATAGAGCCTATTACAATGCAAATATAGCTGGAGGAAATACAGACATACCACTGAGGACTCTCATCCCTCTGCCCAGAGTAACTGGGCCTCTCACTAATGATTAATGTTAGTGGAAAGAGGAGAGCTCACACTCGTCCCGCCTGTAGCTGTGCGCTCTCGTACTCGGAGGTATGTCTATTTCCTGGACAGGCTGGAAAATAACAATGCACTGAAGAAGACAAGAGTGTTGCTGGTAAAATATAACCATAATGCAATCTTAGCCGCTGCGAATAACCTGGATCCTGGAGTAGGGATCTGGAGACACAAAATCGAATATCTCCATCTCTATTTGATCGTAGCACAAAGTAACTTGAAACTGGAAGAACTGCATCAATACACGCAACCACAGCCAGGCTGAAGGAGAAAGTGCCCTGTTAGCACAAGCCCCTGATCAGCTCCGATGAAGCAGTACTGAGAAGAGATCATTACAAGCAAAGTCTTTGAGAAGGATGGGGACTTCTCTCAATATTTGCTCCAGGCTTTTAAGATGCAGATACAAAACCAAGATGGTGAAATTCAGGTGTATATTACCTGATGATATTTTCTCGTTATTGAGCTCTCACTTACCCAGGAATTTAATAATTTACAAAAAGCCATGTCTGCTTTGAAGGTCTCTGTGATAGGAGGCATAGACACTCTCCTTTCTCTTCAGCAGCCTGGACAAGTCTGTTTCTGTGATCAGGTGTCAGAAGCAGGCATCAAGTTTCGTACTATGTAAGATGGTCATAAGTAACTTTGCCTCCTGTCCAGGGGACTAGGAACCTTTGGTATAGTGAGAATCAATGCTGCCGTTACAGTGCTATTTAGAGGCATTCACTTCCTGTCCAATCCTGCCTCCTTGTGTGTGGTGGCTTTAAAGTGTTCTGTCCCCAGCAGGTCTCCACAATATTAGTGTCCACGTCATCAGTGCAAAGAGTAAAAAGTATCAGGACTTGTCATTTATACAGAAATTTGTCACTCCTATTATTTACTCGTCAGCTCTTTGTTAGAGACCTCCCTTTTTGAACACAGAGAGATTTGTCCCGTTGGCACCTGCTTTTTTCTGTTACTAGATTATATCAGCATATTGTTTCCTTCTCCACAGAAGTGATTTAGTCCTAACTGGTTTGCCTAACTGTTTAATGAAAGTAATTATATTGTTTGCTGGGAATTTCCTCTATTGTTGAAGGAAAAGAAGAACCTAGAATATGCTATTTCATTCCAATGATTTATACTCCCTGATATTTTATATCAAATGGAGGAGATTAATCTGACCTAAAAGGTTGGTACATAAGAGTAACATAAGAGACCTCTTTTGGAGGAATTAACTGCTGAATTTTTTTTCAGAATCTGACAGGGACGCTTTGCGCTCATGTAAGAAATCCTCAATTGCAGCCAAAGAAACAACAGGCAAAACAGCAACGAAAATTAAAAATTAGACAACTTTTGAAGCATCTACAGAACTAGTTAAATGACAAAGAACTCATTGGCATTTTCTACCCAGGGTTTCAGTGACAGCATTGGAAAACACTTGGAAAACTTGATGCTACCATATGTAGAGGTGGACACCTAATGGAAATGTCAATGTTTTTATTCTTATAGATCTTCTTGAACTTATGATAAGCTCAACTCTTCAAGGTTCTTAACACAATATCTGCAGGTGATTTGGTGCATCTGTAGAAACTGCCAGTGCTACTTCCTTATCATGACCTGCGCCATTGTAGTCCTGAAGACGAAAGCCTCTATCAGTGCAGGATGCCTAGAACCCTTTGCAGGGGGTATGAAGGTTTTCTCCCCATGCTCAGGGAAAGCTATGTTTTGTGCTTTGTTTTTGGAGCTTTTCCTCCAGCCCCTACCACGCAGTTGTCCTTTCGTATCTTCCTGCATGTGGTTATCGCTCTCATCATAGAGTGTCAAAACTGTAGGGCATGAGTCCTCTCAGGAGTAGTTGGCTTATTTGGGTGATAGCAGCTGTCTCCTAGATCTCGGCAGGTATTACAAACTTACTGATTCTTGGTGGTTCTGGTGTTGAATCATAGTCGGCTTCTCCTTTTGGAAATGTAACAGAATCATAACAACACACAGAAAAAGAAGATACCCCCGGGCTCTGAAGCATAGCTGAACTTTTCCTGGATGGCCACAACACACAGCAGCAATGGCGCAGTAGTCTCCTCCTGAACACAGCCAGGAAAGCAGAACTCTTTGTCACCACAGTCTTTTGAATAACAAGAAGGTTCACAGGCCACATACAAATTAAAACGAGAACTACATATGTTGATGAATAATACCTTATGCTAAGAATATCTCGTTCCATCGTTGCTGCCACTCTACATTATCATGCTTCATTTACCTAACTTAATTTACCTCTCCTGTTCCTTCATGTCTACAATGTAATTTTTATCTTGTTGATTGTTTTTGTTTTACTGTATATTTTAACCAACTTCATCCATTTATCTTTCAAAGTGCCTCTTACAGAAAAACACCACACAGTAGTACCTACATTCTTGTTACTTACATTTCTAATCCACTTACAATTAGGCTTTCTTACACATATTTATGCTGGCAGCACATACATTCAGCCCAGGAAGGCCTTGTTTCTTAATGAAACACTTTTCTGACGCCTTCATGTCTCTTTCATTAGCCAGGTTTGAGGAGGAAAACTACATTCTCAATTGTTCATATACATGGAACAAAACGACTACTTTGAAAAAGTGAAGAAAACTCTGATCCTCGAGAACAACTCACCTCTTCTTTCTTATCATATCCTACCACCTCTGGTTCCAAAAAGTCTTTTCTCCCTGTCTGTGAGCTGCACGAAGAACAATTAGCTTCCACGAGCGTAGCTACATCAAGCTTCTTCTAAGCGCCATTCTCCAGTGGCCCAGCTGGGCCTCCAGGGGCTGCGTGGCTCCCTGGTTATCCCTCTGTCAGTCCTTAACACAGCCCCCATATGTTTGTAGGAAGTAGTGCCTTTGCAGTCACATGCATTTTTATTAAGAATTGTTTCAAGTGTTGCCTAGAGAAGCAGAAGAAGCACAGGCTGTGCTGGGGCCATGGTATCCACTGGGTTGGCAGTGAGGTGGGAGAAGGATCGATTTGGGCCAGAATGTGGATGGGAGAAGATGTGATAACTTTTTTGTGAGTGGTCTAGGAGCGTGGTGGGAAAGGCTAAAAGCGGGATGGAAGCAGGCTGGGAGAGCGGCGGCTGCTGTCGCGAGTCAGACCAGAGCAGGCGGTAGCCCTTGGCGGGCGCCGCTAGAGGGCAGGAACACGCCAGCAGGGCGACTCGGAGCAGTGCAAGGCGCGGACCGGCAGGGAGAGGCACGGTACAGCCTCGCAGAGCAAAAAGAGATAAGGCCCCGCCCGGCTCTCAGCTTGCCAGATACGTACAGCCCCCGCCGCTTCCTGTTTCCTCCCCACCCCCAGGCTAGATCATCATCACAGCAGTTCCTTTTCCAGCAGTATAGGAGCCGACAGATCACAAGCATCCCCAACAGTTCAGTACCATCATGTAGCCGAAAGTGGTTGAAGGACCTCTCGGGACAGGGGACTATAGAAGGAGACACTGAACGGAAGATGCATGCTCAGGCTCACTGTGTTCTGTCAGGTGGTCTCCCGAGCAAACTTCTAGCCAGAACGGCAGTACAAAAGGAAAGTCAGCACTAGGACCAATGGGCTCATGTAGCCACAGTCTTGTATATGCCTTCTAAGAAACAAGGGAGAAAATGAGGTATCCATTAAAGCCTCTGCAGTGGCATTCACAGCACAGCACAAATGCTGGGGAACAACGATGTCCCTCCCCAGGTGTCTGCCATTAGCAGTGAGGCAGCTACTGCCTTACAGTGCCGAATTTTCCTGAAGTACCTGCACACCTTAGAGTGACAACCTCCCCGATGCTCTTCTCTGCGCTGCACATGACTGCAGACAAACATGCTGAGTCATGAAATAACATTGAACTGTCAAGGACTTTACTTCTCTGTTCTGTAATATTTTTGCTTACAAGTCCCACAGGTCTTGTATCCAAAACTTACAGAAACGGGGACCTACCCATCAGAATGTGTTTTTACGCTGTTTGACGCTGATCATCCCATTTCGAACATCTTCTTTCGAACACTCTAGACCATGCCCCATCACCATGAACGTGACAAAGGCTTGTCAGACTCTTTCTGGATTTTTTGTACAGGTCTTTCAAGAACACCTGCTCTGCTTTACAGATCAAATCTGTGGACAATGCACCTCAAAGGAATAGGCTACTGTTCTTCCTCAGCAAGAAGTCTCTGGGCTCACACTCTTGCTAGAAGGAAGAAAAGTTAGAATTTTTTTTTGATGGGAGGCCGGTTTTCTGGGGCAACTCTAACCTACTCTGCTGGCTGGAAATATGAAAAATTTGCAAGTCCCAGTCAAGCAGCCAAGTAATTACTTTTGCCTTGCCTTCTAGAGCTCTCTAGCTTTTTAACCCTTTTCAGCCCTTCTGTCTACTGCTTCATGCAGTAGTGCTTTCAGCTTGTTGTTGTAGTTGTAATCCAGGTATTTTGGAACAACTGTATTTTCTATAGGATAGCACGATGGGAATAGCTGATTTTGGGCATCAGTCCCACCACAGCTAGAATTTCTTTCCAACTTTGGGCAAAGAACAGCTACTTCTGTTCATTGCACACACAGAGGCAGACACTTCGTTAGACAGAAAAGTGAGTGTTGCCCTCTCAATTCTCGTTTTCACCTTACAGAACAGCAGTAAACTATGATTTTTTAATAATTTTTTTACATATATGATTTGCTATCATCTGGATTTTTTTCTATGTGATTCTTAGCCTAACAATCTGCTTTCAGGTCCTTTGCCTGTGTGGCAACGTAGAGTTGGTACTTTGTCGCAGACACTTCACAACTAAAAAAAGAGGAGGGCTTCGTCACACCTCCATGACTTGACTACCTTGTCATCCACATTGTCTATCTGACACAATGGCAGGAAAACAGAAGCAAAGTTTTACTAAACAAGATACTTTAAAGCTGAGGTAAAAACAAAGAAAGAGCAGCACAGAGTGAAGACGTGCTCTGCACCTGAAGACTAGTCGTGGTTGGGTTGATCATAGTGCACGGCGTAGCAGAACTGACCAGCTTGTCACAGACTGTTGGTAAAGAACTGCAAAAGCTCTACAAGTTAAAATCAAACAAAACGCAGATATGATTTATCAATTACTTTATTGACCAAGGAATGCTATAAGATTTCATCTGTGTGCCTGTAGAATAAGCAAGGAGGAGAAAACTAGCAGCCCTGCAAAAGTACACTGTTCTAAATGACTATGAAATGCTGCACATACTGAACATGACACAATACGAGACAGTCCTGGATAATACAGAACGAGAAAAGCATGGCTTGAAAGAACAAGGTCTACTGTAGTTGGACCTTCTCGATAATTTAAATGTCCTTAATGCATTAGTGATGAAGAGGAATTAGTAAGGCTCAGCCAGTCTTCCAAAAACAACAAGTGTATAGACCTGGCCTTTGTGAACTGAATTGAGTAAAAGAGGAGAGACCAGCCCCCAGTTCCACCTGGTGTGGTGCCAACACTCAGAAAGCGCAAGAGCAGTCTAGCTTTGGTAGATAGAATTGAATATCAATATTTCATGATACAATATCTGTATTTAACATTTTTCAAAAGAGGAAGAATATTCACTTCTTAAGGATTCTCTCGTTGATAATGTCATATCTCCAAATCGGACCACTAGTAATATCTGCTCTCTTACAAAAACAAAGAGAAGGCTTTTTTTAGCATGCATAAAAAAATCACATCTCTGCTTGTTACCAAGCATCTAATCAATATTGGATTTCTGCTCACTACATATTTGAAAAAGATAACTCCAAATACTCATTTACCACACTTTAATCACAATAAAATTGCATTAAAAAAATAACACTTACTTAGGGAAAAGAATCACTACAAACTTCACTTTCATTTAAAAGGTAGTAGCCACTGCTTCGCTTAGCCATTAAAAGATTAATTAAAAACACAAAGAAGGAACTTCTTTTATAACACAAAGGTTTTAAAGTGAACCCAACAATTTAACATGTTGCAAAGACTCTAACCTTTTCCTGGCTAGTTTCACCAGCAGTATAAGCCCAGGCTTCTCTGAAGTGTATACAATAAGACTTCTCTGTACTTGAGGGCAGAGGAGGCAGACATCTTATTTCTAAAGTATATCAAAAAATTGTTTGTGTTGTCCAAATTTCAACTTGTCTATTTAAAATCCTTTTAGAA
This sequence comes from Scopus umbretta, assembly GCA_013400535.1. NCBI lineage: Eukaryota > Metazoa > Chordata > Aves > Pelecaniformes > Scopidae > Scopus > Scopus umbretta. The sequence goes on from VZTL01060006.1 coordinate 35,325, forward strand.
AATTCCCTACTTTTTTAAATTCTAATTTTCTTTGCTTATTCCTTTTTTGCTTCTTTGTTACAGTGCCACTTTTCTAAAGCTTGCATAATGTTTTAAAAAACACATATGACCACTGTCTCTCTAGACCCTGTGTATTTCCAAGAGTTTCAGAGATCATTGCACAAAAGCATTAGTCTTCCTGCTCATGTTATCTCATAAGTTTTTGACTCATCACATGTGTGTGGGCATCATATGTGAGTGACTGAATCCCACCCCAAGGACACAGGCAGAGCATTTCCATATCACAAAATGAATGCACTTCAAGGTAATTGAGACCAATTCCAAGAGTTGTCTCAATTCTGGTCAGTCACATTTGTGACACATATTTTTCTGACCACATATCATCACGATGAGGATATGAAGGACATTACCTGGAGAAAAGGACACTTTCATTTCACAGGCCCATCTTCACAGCGTTTGTCTTTTTGCTGTACAGCTTCCTGCCTTTATTTATATCCGAAAGAGCTCAGAGTTAGTGGCTCATTGTATCAGGCAGTACACCTTTCCGACATAAAGGCTCATTGTTCCGGCAGTATCTTCTCTTTCTTGTCCCGTCTTTCCGGTGAAAAAGAGTTTTTCTTAAAAATCTATCATCCTCACAGCAGATAACAATAAATGATGATTTTAGAGAAATGGGCAATATTAACTAAAGATTCCGGGAGCTGTACCTGGAGGGAGAGGAAGGCACCACCCTCAGTGATGAACTGTTGTTGTCTCCATCTTAGCACATAAGTACCAAAGTGACTTACTGCACAAGATGAGGGATTGTCACAGGTCTCTGTGGAGTACAGGCAAAACTAGTCCAAGATTTCTTTGCTCCTCTGCCAAACAGCATGCTCCCCTCTTTGATGCATGATAAGTTTTCAACTCAGTACAGGTGTCCTATTTCACAAAAAGAGAATCTAGTATATGGGAGCCACCCAGCAGCTTACGTTCCTTCAGCTGTGAAGATTTTACTGCTGCTAAAAGTCTAGTTCTAAGTTTTGGCCCTTCCTATGCTCGTCCAATATGCTTTGATCCTCCACAGGCCCAAGAATTAAATAAATGCAGAATCCGAAGGAGATGAGATACACGGCGATATCTATTTCTCAATCACCGTCCACATCAATGAAAGCATCACCAGAGATGAAAGTTTAGTGCAAGAACTTTATTCAAGCCACTGGGCTGTTTAAGCATAATGACACTTTGATGGGGCAAAAAAGACACTTCTGGGTGCTGATTTGCTATATGAGAAAATAAAAGCATAACTGTGTATATTTCTTTGAGTCAGTGGCTGAATCATCATTGCTTTCTAGGACATGAAGAATAATTGTTTATTTTCTTTTTCCTTTATCCTGAAATCCTTTTGATGTAAGAGGTGGTTTGCATGTCATTGGCAAAAAAGTGTTATAGTTCCATAGATAGAGTGATGGTTATCCTTGCATGAATTGCAGAACAAATTTTTCTTCTCTGGAAAGAATATGAACTATCTTGGCTGGTTTGTGTTGTCTCTTCCCATGACCGTTTAGTTTGATGGTCTGTTTACCATACCTCAGTAACTGTGTGAAGAAACAAAAATCCTGACACACAGGGTAGACTTCTGTAACCCGTAACGCTGTGAGCTGCTCTTTGCTGTTCGTTTCTCCAAGGACCTGTACACGGGGCTGTTTCACAAAAAAGTAATATCCATACTCCTCTGGTACATAAGCAGGCAGAGATGCCTAACCCTTCTTTGTTTCAGTATTTGAATTATCCTTCTGATCTGTCACTCTCCTCATAAATCTCTGGAGCATGATTTTTTCAAGTTATGCTACATAAGTGGTGGCGACTTGGAAGATGTTGTGTTAGTAGTGTCTCATTCCTGTCTGCTCTTCCAAGGCTGTTGCTGCCCAGAAAAGATTAACCTGGAGAGATTCCATGTTATACTCAGATTGAGTTTATATATACTATATACTAGTATATAGTATATATAAACTAATATATACTCTGTACTACTATACTATATACTAACGATGAGAAATACCACTAATCAAAGAGATTTACTGACCAGTTATTTAAAAAGAAGACGTCTTTTTAGTCTTAAGAAAATATCAATAGGTGAGGGAGGAAAGAAGAAATGAGTAACTGGGAAGCAGTCATGATATATTTACAAGAGCCATTCAGCACCTTGGATTTAGCATTCTCTGTAGTGTCGATGTTCTTTGGTTGTGGTTTTATATCATTGTTTCTTTGCACAGTGTTTTATAGTTTAGTCATAGGGATAGTTTCCCACACAACAGTATTTCCTGCATTTATGCTGTTGCTTTCAATGTCAGCACGCTGGCCTTTTGGAGAGCAAATAGAAACTTTTTGATCATTTTCTGTAGATTGCACATGTCTCTGCAGCTATGGGTGGTCACTCATTCTTAGGTACGTCACCCAAATCACTGTGATCATTTTTCAGTTCAGCTGTAACAGGTTTTGATAGCTCTTTACCTGTTTTAAGACCTGTTAGAAAATCAAGGAGTCTTGCAATGAGCTCACCAGGGTTGTAAAACAATATTTGAGACAGTTACCTTGTGATATAGTTTCTCGTACAGGCATCGATTTGCTCCAAGTCAGGTCCAACTGCTTTCCCTTGGGAGAGCACAGCTTTCTGGGTAGAAGTGGATGGAAACACATATTTCGGCAGAGCATTTCGAGCATTTTCTCAATCTTTCGCCTAAGACTGGAACTAGTGGGAGTGCAAGGAGCTTTGTGCCAGTCACCTTTTAGCTCTTTTATCATTATTGTTAGAAAATTCTGTAAAGAAAATAGTAGTCAGCTATATAGAAGAAACACAAATAGACTAGGTCAGGCAAGGCAACAACTGTTCGGATTCTCAGTTATAAATTGGAGAACTCTCCATCTATGAGCAACGTGCAGAGCCTGAAGAAATAAAATTTCCTTCCGATTTTCATTTACTATTCAGAATTTCTTCTCTGGTTTTTATCGTGACCTATGCCCTTAGCAGGACAGGGTGAGAAATGATCTGTGCAGTAGTCTTTGCACTGCGGCCAGCTCTCCTCCCACCACTGAGTGTCAGAGAACAACTTCATGTGAAGCCTGGGATTGATGTGATGCTACACGGCGAGCGCTCTAGGTCAGTAGGGTTTGCCTCTGCCCTTCAGAGATGCCACTTCTCCTTTCTGCATCAAAGAGGCTTTTGTGTCATTATGTTGAGTGTGGTAAAAAATGGAGAGCACTGCAGGTTTTATGTATGTTGTCTCTTTGTGGATATTGTCTCCTTGATGACACTGGTGCTGCTCTTACTTCCCTAGGTAAGGAACATCTAATTGTTCATGCACAAATACGATTAATGTCTTCCCAGAAATGCTGCCCTTTGCCTTGTTGGATGTTAACCAGTACCAGATTGCCCTTCTATTCCGAGTATGTGAGTCAAATTCTTATTCTGCCTTTTTTTGCTTTTCATTTCAGTCACTCAAGAAATTGCTGTCATGCTCTGCTTAGAGCAAACGGCAGCCTGACTTGCTAATATGACACAGTGCATAATTTACTAATGCTTCATGGGGCTCAACTCGTAGTTATGCTGGAGAAAAGCTGACATCAGTTATGATGTATATGTATAGTGTCAGGAGACACTATACCTCTGAGAGCCACTGGATCTCCCTTTCTCAGGGAGCTAAGTTGCTGTTAACGGTCAGGACAAGGAATACAAGCAGACAGGTTATGTAATATTTTTTCCCTGCTGTCTTTAACAGCTTAGCCTTATTTTGGATCTTAGCTGTCCCCAGGACGGTGTAGGTGGGAATGCATCTAGTGAAACGCTGTCCAAGACACAGAATCACAGTAGCCAGCACTCTTTTGGGGAATCAGAGTGATGGGCCTGTATTGCTAAGAGAAAGATATTTGGTAACTAATTCCCAGGCAAGAGATCTGTTGTTTAGTGGACTGCATAGTTCTGTTCACTGGGAGAACAGTAAGTACTACCTTTTCTGCTGCTGAGAGCACTTCGTTTTTGTTTTCCTGTAGAGAAAGACTGCTCTGTTTTCTGGTGGTTTTCTTTCTTTTTGAGAGATGGCTTTATTCAGTAAAGCTTGGGATATAATTTGGAAGGTGATTGGTTCGAGATTCAGTGTCTTTATCGTGGTAAATATTTGTCTACACAAGAACACTGCCTGTTTCCTTTTTCCATCAAATATTAGAAAGTGTTCGCTTTAGACACTTTTGACTATGGAGCTGGACATCCCTACCTTCACACACAAACTCTGCAGATTCACTAGAGCAATCAGATTTGGTGCAGTCAAAACCTTGTAGCTTACATAGCTCAGTCTTGTATTTGTATTACAGCATGGGACCAATTACAACAGAAAAAAATAAGAAATTCAGAGAGTATGGCTGTCGGATGCTAGGCAGCTGTGCAATGCTTTCTTTTCCTGGGGAACATTTTGTTCCTGTGTCCCAGAGAAGACAAGGAAAACAATTTTCCACTGTTCTTTCTGATTAACGTTCTACTTTTAGGAAGGCCAACACTCAGTCCAGCAAGAAACCTTTTATCTTTTCCTTGCGGGCAGAGATCAGAGATTTGTTTATTGAAAAGAAAACATACATGGTGGTTAAAGTCTTCTGCAAAGTTAGTACAAAGGCAAGGCCAGGAAATAGAACAATGCTTAGTGTTTCCTTGATAAATTGTCTTTCATGGTGCTCACAGAACCTCTCTTTAAACAATCAATTAATTAAGTATAAGCACAGGTGTTCTTGCATTATGGGGAAGAAAGACCTCGAAGAAGTAAAATATAGACAGTTCTTGGGGGTTTTCGTCCTTAATTCTTGTTACTGAAATTATCTAACATATTTTTAAAAAAAACATAGCTTAGCACACTTTCAGCAACTTTCATTACAAAACAAATACTCTATACTCAATTGGCAAAAGAAGTAAAAAAGAGGGGGAGAGGGAAATCAGAAACATGAAAATGTACTAACTTTCCTATATGCTGTTTAATCACAGATGAAGCTGAACTCCAAAGACAAGACACTTTCTTTAAGTTTATCACTTTCAAACGCTGCAGTAAACCAGACATGTCAATTATAAGATTAATATACTAAAACACTTTTACAACTTTTAAGTGATCTCCTTCCTTATATTATGTGTACACTACAGCTGTAGCAGAACATTGTTTCTCTTCAATTTAATATGACCCTCAACTCAAAAAGCTAAAATTTTTCCTAGAACAGGTGACTCCTAATCTTGAAGCTCTGCTTAGATCACTTGTGTTTGAGGGTCTGATGAGACAGCCCCTTCCTCTGTATATGCAACTCACAGATTTGAGTTTGCAGTACTCAAGGTCTACTGTAGCGGTGCAGACCTGGAATTGAGCAGGTTGTGACAGATATTTCACAAGGTAAAGACAAATTTTACTGTATATTAGGAACACTGTACACCCTGGATTTCGGCTGCGTGCTGACAGCACATGATTGTTGCCCTCAGTCTGAGTATTGGGCACTGGCTGAACCCTAGAGGTGTATGATACTGTATTCAGACTAGAACCAGAGCTGCTGTAGAGCTGTCTGTTATTGTTATAGTCTTTTTACTGGTAGAGTTGACATTAGTGCAGTTGGCCTAAAACAGAAAGTTTATTTTGCTGATATGTAATACAGTGCAGAAAAACGTGCTTCCCCATCTTCCTGGTGAGGGTGGGAAAATAATAACTATGTATTAATTTCTGTCTCGCTTTATTCTTTTCTGCCACATTTCGTCTTGAAGAGAAATAGACCAGCTCAATTGGTCGTTTCTAGACATATTAGTGTCTTTTGATTAATGTCATGAGTCATTGTATAGCCACAGCTCAACATCTGTGTTGACTGAGTGTAAAGACAGCAAGCCAGGCAGTTCCAAAAGAGGAGGAGATGCAAGAGCTAAGAAAACATGACAGGAAGCGTGGCATCAGAAATACATGGTTTTTTCTTAAATTATACGCAATCAAAAACTAGGTCAAGAGAATAAGAAAAAAGTGCATGTCCAGTGATTGAAGTCACGTTAGGCCAACAGTTCAGATTGCCAGGAAAAAAATAGGGTTGAGAAGGGTATGAAAAAAATTAAGATCAATTTTTAAAAGGTATTCAGGATATCTCACACTGCAGTGTTATTCATGCACATGCACAGTGACCAAGAAAGTCTGATTCCAAAATTTCACAACCAAGTTTGGGTTATTAAATCTATTAACAGCTCCTGCAAAGCGGATAAATACCCTGCTGAGGGTTTGGAGTCATTCTTGTCTAGCTCTATTTTCGAGTGGCTCCAAGCGTGTCAGGCAGTTACCACTAAGACAACTGTAGGCACAGCAACATGGACTTCTGACTGCGGCGTGTACATTCACAGCTATTACACCATGTGGACTTCTTCGTCCTTCATCATCTAGAGTCTTAGACACACTACAGCAAATTTGTGGCTTTTGCAAGCAATGCCCGAGTGCCAAAAGCTGCTGGACATGGACTGAACTGACAGCAGATTACTTTCTAAAGATTACTTAGATGGTCTTTCTTCAAGGAACGATTGAAAGGAGAAATAGTAAACAGATTTTGGAACCACAATGACTACTCCAGTTAAATATGTCAGCATATGGAAATGCACAGTGTTCGTTTTTTCATTTCTTTTACACCTCAATAAACTATGCATTTGCTTCATGGTAACTACCCAAATCTCTTTTGCCTACTGTTATTATGAAGAAAGTCTCCAGGAGACAGTGTTAGAAAGTAATGACCTAACCTTTGCTTTCTAAGCAAAAGGGAGCTGAGTTTATGCTGCTGTGTCTGAATCAAACAGTAAGCACGTGCCTGTATAAGTTATAGAGTACATGATCGTGCTGAGAATTAGGTTTTGGAAAAGCATATCAGTTCAGAGCAAAAGATTGTGGGTCTTTTCTTTCCTGTGCTTTTTCACCATGAACTTCTCTAGGACTATAGCATCTGACCCATGCTGCCTTCACCCTGTGATACACTGCCTCTTTAGTCCCTCTCCTGCAGGTTTTGGAATGGCACTTTGTCCACAAAAGTTCCCTCAAACGCATAAGACTGCCTTCTTGACAGGAGCTAGCACATACATTGCTGGTGGCAACCTGTCGTTCAGTGAACGATGCTGAATTTCCCCAGTGATTTCATAGGCTATTATTTTGTATGAAACATAAGGAAAGGAAGGCATTGTGTAGTGGATAAGGGCTGTGATATTTCTAATTGCAGCCTGCCTCAGGCTCTTCGACTGCTGAGAACACAATTCACTAGCATTCAGTGGTTTGTCTGGGTGCTATTTCAGATGCAGAAAAATTAGTGTCACGTAGGAAAAGCAAAAAGACATGAAAGGTATTTATTGACAATTATTTCACCAAAGCATTTCTTACTATTATAAATGGAGCTTATTAGCACTAAATTGTTTCCATACTAAGCAAAATAAGCAGTAAAAACCATGGCTGCAGGCTAGCCCAGGCCTGCAGGAGTCAGCACAGTAAATCCTGCCTATCTCCTCCTCGGTGCAGGAGCACATGGAATGAGAAACCCACACACCTGCCATAGCGTGGGGAGCTTCAACTCCCACAAAGACATGTGTACTGGATCTGTGCTCCACACCTGCATCACAGCACGGCAGTGATGCTACCTGTGCTGCCACATGCGCTACTGCGCAGACTTGGTTTACACTGCGGCTGGAGATAGTGCAGGAAAAAAAGGACAAGAGTGGCTGCAAGCAATTCTTAGTATTCAGAGTGTAGCTCTGGACATGATATTTGTCGTGAAACATGCCGAGACTATCCCGAAAAATTAGGAAGCAGTAGGTGGAAGGAAATAAGGGAGAAACATCTACTCCAGTGCACATGATAACAAAAGCAAAAAAGGTTTCACTTTGGAAAGCGGTAATCATCACAGTACATGTTTTCTCTATGTTCATAACAAGGATTGCTGACAATCTTCTCAACAGTTATCTGCTATTCTCCACCTCTGCTTATTCCCAAATTTTCCCAGTGCTTCTCAGAGGGAGATAAGGGTGCAGTGACGTGCACAAAACAAGGAAAACAATTAATGAGAATTGTCAGGTAGGTATATTTATCTAACGCTGGGTAGCACAGGGTCTAGGCCTACCAAAGTTGTGCACACTTGACTTGAGAAGTCTCTTCAAGTTTAAATAATCAAGTGTAACACACACGTAAAATTTACCAGTATGCCTATACTTTTCAATGACGTATCACTCTTCATAATAAATTAAAACCAAAGAGGTTTTTTCTGATTTCCTAAGACTGCCCTTCCGCAGTGCGTCCTGCTAGTTGTCCTCACGGGGACGTGGAGTAGTAGCAGACTTGTCTTCATGAACACTAATAATCTTTTGCTCTTGCAGAAGTCTCTTTGCTCCTTGGACTTTGCTCTAACTGCAAGGCCAGTTATAAATAGTTCCTGGGATCAGTTCCTGATTCTGCTCAGAATCAATCTCATGCTTCAGTTGGTTTAGTCAACGTAAACATTAAGCACCATTTATCATCTTCTTTGACAATATCACAACATAGATAATCATTAAGCAATATTTTATCTATCTACTCGAGTGAACTGCAAGTGTGCTCGTTTTACTTGTTCAGTGTAAAAAAAGACACTTCTGTCCTGTCTCTAAATTTCAGGCCATTTGAACTTGGCATGTCTGAAAATTATTAATTTATAAATTGCGCATTTAATACAATTTAGAAGAATTATATTTAAAGAATTTCAGGAGAAAAAGTGTTATGTCTTAAGAAAATTATTTAAAATATTTTATCGTTTTATCTTCTCCTGTCTTTTGTTGAATATTTTTTTGGAATGTACTGTTTTCTTCACAGTTTGTGTGGTCTTTGTTTGAAAAACCTGTAATGTCTTTCTGACTCTTTTAGGTGAACAAAATTTATTGTTTTTAGAAACAAAAGATTAACGGAAAAATTGTCCATGTTTACCTAAAAAATTTTTATTCGAGGAGACGCAGGCAGAGTTAAGAATCGGGCAGAATGTCTCACCACTACGCATTTCTATGATAAGATGGACCGTGTATGAAATGGCGTCT